>WOGO01002901.1:0-15084 GCA_015342085.1 Leptinotarsa defecta | reverse complement strand
TCCAATTCCTGTGCTCGATGGCGGATGGACTCCTCCGGGTCTTCCTCAATGCTACGCTGTACAGCAGCAAGAGCTTCTTCTGTACGCACCGTACGGCGTCTCTGGGGATGCGAGTTATCAATAAGAGTAAACGTGGTGCGAAAACGTTCCATGGTTAATCGAATTAACTGCTCTGATGGACGATTTTGTCGACGATAAAATGGACGTAGTGCGCGATACGTTTTCCGCACAGAACCATTATTTTCGAAATAAAATTGCACTATTTGCAAGCGTTGTTCAGGCGTGAGTCTATTCATGATGAATTGCCAAACCAAACTAAGAATAAATCACTTGACAGCTGTTAAATCGGTCGCCATCATGAAAAGTAATGCCAACTTAAAGTTCTATACCTCTATAAAAAAACACCCATTACGTTTAAACTTCAACGACAAGTTTTGGCAAACTATAAATATAACGGTTTCAAAAAAATAGTTCTCTATTTGTTGCTCCAAGACTTTGAAAAAAATTGATATGCCAAAACTTTTATCTGTACCTATATAATAATTACATATTACGTATCCAACAAGTTGTAAATATTTCGAAATGTTTCCTTTGCTTCATATTGCTAGTCAATTGTTATAATTTATCGATTTTGTGTAGCAAATACAGTATATGTAAAATAATTTAGCAGAGCTGAGAGAATATATGATGCACCTTTCAGAGAGATTGTTCTTTTTTCATTAACCAATGGTGAGAAGGAATATATACTATGTTATATGGTCTATCCATTTATTTTGAACTCAATTTTTTATTAATAAAATACATCTGTCATACACTTTTATAATATAGTTAACCTACCAAATCATGAATGGGAGAAACATTCAGCAACCGAACAATCAACAGAAAATACGCTATGTATATTACACAGAATAATTTTACCATCAGAAATCACCGATTTGAACATCAACAACTTTATTCACGCCACAGACTTGTCACTGAAATAATCTCGAATGTGTCTCGAAATATTTATCTTTCCTTTGTTCATTTATCTACGTTTGATTTAACGTCAAATTCTTTGGGATTCAAATGTTATTCATTGTTGACTAATTGATAATTTACCTACCGCTGATATTCAAGCAAATCCGGTGAAAATCTAACTAGTGAATAATGGTTCAATTACAATTATTGTCACGTTCGAATTTATTAGCACAAAATTCTTCTAAGAGTGAGTAATTGGATAATAACTTTTATCCGAGACAATATGAAATATGTAGATTATTTAGTAGAGTAATAATTTATAGTCTGGATCCACTAAAGAAACTCGATTCAGCTGCTAACAATTTCAATATGTTATCACAAAAGGATATGAATCATTTTTATAAATTATAGTCACCATTGATGTATCTTGATGGAATAAATAGTCTGGATAAGCTTAAAATAAAGTATGATAGCTTTCTATACAATGAAGCATCTGGCATTGGGGAAAACTACAAAAAAGCTCCATCTGAATAAAATAAAGCACTTAGTGATTTTGCAAGCATCTATAAAAAAGTCAAACTGTTGCAAAACAAGCCCCACTTAGTTATCAAATATGCATTTTCCAGGTTTCATGATAGTTGTGAATGAAGAATTCCGAAGCTTTGAAGTGGAAAAAGTATTAGTAGAAGCGTATGGGGCATTGAAAGCCTTCAAACTCCTAATATACCTTGAGAAAATCGTATTTTTTAGAACATTTGTAATACCAGGTTTGGAAATCTTGGATAGCCTATATTGCAGATATGCAATACTCTTCACGACGTGCACTTCAACCAAGTTGACGTATTCAGTTTTTTCACCTTTTGAAGAAGCCAACTTGGTAGGTGAAACACGCGTCAAGAATAGTATTGCATTTCTGGTGATTGGAAAAGTTCTTGTTTTGGGTTTGTCTTGCCCCAGAGGTTCCAGGTTCACTTAACCTATATCAAGAAAAAAACGATATTACTCTCATAGAAAACCAATACGTATACATGTAATAAAAGTGCAGCTAATTGTTGTCTGTTTATCTGTTCATCTATTTGGTAGCGTTATTCACCGTATTTTCACATGTTCTATGGAAAGATTCACTCAACATTTATTGTTTGATTTGTTTCAAACGGCTCATAACTAAATAAAGTATGTCAATTAAGAAATTATGTTAAAATATTTGTTGGGAAAAATTCGGCTCAGTTGATTTTGCAGAAACTTTGGTAAACTATATTTTATATAAATTGTAAAATGATTATTTCACAAATTGATAGGCAGCTGTATAAAAAAGTTTTGATGTGAAACAATATGGAAAAACCCAAAACTGAAATCAATACGAATGAAGTGATGGACAACAGCCTGACCCCCCTAAAACAACCGTCTTTTCAATAGTGGAGGAAAACTGTTGGGTTCATACGAAAGACATTCTACTGAAATCAATTCCACTTAAGTATGAATTCACTAGAAGATTGAGTTTGAAATGTTTAGAAAAAACTGCTGCGTTAACACACAGTATAAGCCACAGCCACAGAGTGGAAACGCATTGGTATGGGATACTGATAGTCCCAAGATGAATAACGGGTTTACCATAGAAGTCAAATTCCATTTCTAAATATTTCAAAGCCATTGAAATCACTTTCATCATGCAAAAATGCATGTCAATTGTAAGTCTAAACTGAATTTGGACTGCAAGAAGTTCCCTTAAACAGCTGACACAGAGAAATTAAGAAACTTGCATGTATGGATGCCAGGTCACTACCGATGTCCTTGAAATTCGGGAGTCCATATTCCTTTTTCTGATCTGGAACCTTTCTGTGGATTTTCGGAAAGTCTCATGATGAAATAATTACGACAATGGACACAGAAATAAAGTGCCATGACAAATACAAACGAAAAGTTTGATTAGTATAACTCCAAAGAATGCTGAACAGTTCCAGTTGAACGAAATTTTTCTTAATGAAAGTTATTTCAGGAAACACTGCCAACTGAGGTTCCACATCAATGAAATTGATAAAGCATATGGACTTGCTGACTTATTTTTCAAGTGAACAACTTTGCTTTGCAGAAGGTTAAACTTCCATAAAGGGCTCTAAAGCCAACGTATATCAGGTAATTGACTGAAGTCTCGGCATTGGAGAGTTCGAATATTATTATTACCTACAGGAAACCTTCGAGCTGAAAAATCCACGAACAATTACAATCAATAGCAAAAGTAGTCTTCTTTTTACTCGAGTAACGCCTTCAAAGTCTGGATTCACCTATTACATCGAGAGCTGCATAGGGATAGAATGAAATTTCCTAATTGAGGGTCGATAACGAAGCATGGCTGTGGAAGAAACCTAGAAATGTTCCGACGACACCGTATAAGGCATCTTCGTAAGGGAAGTTAAACTGAAAATTCCATATTATCCATATAGCCTTATAGAATATTATGAAATCAATCGAAATAGTTTCTACACGCTGTAGGTTTTTCTAGATAGCCCCCCAAGAACTCAATGATTTTTACACGGGGTAGATCACAGAGTTCTAAATCATATTGAAACTTGGATGAGCGAGCTTTGCGTTTTCTGCCAATTCCGTATGACGTCGATACATTCTTATAATGATACTTGATTCATTACGTTGTTTTAATCTAAGGATCGCCTTCGATATGAAAATTTCAACGCTAAAGTGGAACGACCCGTCATCAAATCCCACGAAAACTCATTTCTTTCAAGTCAAACCAAGTAGATCATAACCAAAACACGCGGCACGGTTATCGTGCAGTTGCGCAAAGAAAAAATTAAATTAGTATCTACTGCGTTTCCTCATTGTTTATTTACGCCAAAATTTTCAATTCGGAATGGATTACCCAAACGTTATGCAACGGACGTTATTCACTTAATGCTAATAGGCACTTTTTAATATTGGAACGCATATATATATAGGCATCGGTCTTGGATCATATATTGTTACTCAATTGAAATAGACCTGTGATCGAAAGAGAAATTTTACTACACGTTTTTCGTATGTAGCAAACGTTATTCAATTACCAAAAATTCGTTTATGATTATGAAATCAATATTGTCAAGAGTTACTGAAATATAGAGTCAGATATATGTCAAACCGATGTAAAACCAATGTAAAAATGCATAAATCAAAAGTTGTGCTACAAGACTCAGTCCTTGGGCCCTTAATTTCAGTGCTGAACGGATTATACAACGTTAACATTTTCTCACTGAAACAACCTTACTTATTGCTTGTCAATAAAAAATGTAAATGATGCACAATCGCAAATCATTACGATAATCAATTAGAATTATCACAGAAGTTATCAAATGTGATATTGGTAATAATATTGAAACAAAGAATTTAGGACATTTAGCTCAAAATATACTTGTCATAATTTCTTCAAATAAAAAATTTGTGTAATTGATGACTTGTTTATTTTGTGGTAATTCCACTACCACTAGTGGTAATTAGACAAAAGTGTTCATTAATTTCATTAAAGTAATTAAAAAATTACATAGGAAAATAGTTAAAAAATAGTCTTTTATAATTGATAGTTACTGATAAGTGTCATTCATTGTAAATGTCCCTGGGTCCACCCAAATGAGTGTCTATAACAAATATAATTATTATTATCGACGAATCGTCATCATTTGCAAAGGTCCGAAATACGATTCATTTCCATCAATGAACTTCAAATTAAATTATGAAGTCACTGACTCATATACCTACATTCTTTTAGTAAAATAGCGAGTAGTTGCTGAAAACATGTTAATTTCAACATTTCAATTTGCTCTATATGAGCTCATGCGCGGCTATTTCATCACGTCTAAATTAGAAGTCTACGATATGAAATTATTCAAAGAGAACTTGCATGACGCTCCAGTTATACAGAGTGATCACAAACTGATCTTACCTGTTCAATGAGCAATATGAACGAACGTGGCAATTTTTTTTCGATTTTTTAAAAGTATTTTTATTTCTCACAGACTGAACTCGATTTCTCATTTCTTTTATTCTATATAGAATAAAAATACCAAAATTAGGAGGTTTTGACATGACTTTGATTATATTTTACTCCTATCTTTATTTTCAATATAGTTGTATTTTTTCTTCATTAATTTTCAATAAATTATTGTTTTTATTAACTTAGAACTCATATCTCCGTTTCAAATTGAACAGAACTTTTTTCTCTCATGTTAGGATACGCCTACTAAGAGTGGAAGAGTTTGTCATCTTCATTATGTATTATTTGCATTGAAATACACTTATAATATGAGGAAAAAAAATGCCAACAAAAAATCTTCTGACTTTACTTTAAAAACATATACTGGCAGGCTTCCTCAGGTTCGTCCTTTAAGGACGGGATTAGTTCAGCAATGGATTTGTGGTTCAGCCTAACACTACTGATGATACCTATTGTTAGTAGAAACAGCGCTATCTAGTGTTGAATTACGAATGCCTTGTTTTTTTTGGCACTGGTTTGCAACTGACCGCATGAAAAGCCTCGTTATTTTTTTAAATTTTTGGATCAAGTATTTCGTCGTTTCCATAAAAGACGTCTTCCTGAAAGGAGATGTTATCAGCTTTACTTAGTCAAGAAGAATGTTTCTGTTGGATTCACTTTACATCAGAAGTCTCCAATTCTATATATTCACGTCCGATAAAACAACAAAGTTTGATAGAGCTTCATCTGTCTATTTTTTCATAAAATCTACCTATACAACTGTCTGTACAACTATCTATACAACTGTCTGTATGTCAACTTTTATGTTGATTGTTCTATTTTTAGCCAATAACACTATTTTTGAAGGTGATCCACTCATGTTGGTGGAATTTTGACAATCACCTACTCAAACGGTCGACGCCGACGGTCAAAAATCTCAAGGAAACAAATACAATGGATCGTAAAAGCAATAACCACCCTAAATTTACGATTGAACTTCGTTCAATCGTTCATTATCTGTTTCATTATCTGATTATAAAATAAACTTTGAGAATCGAATAACACCTCTGTTGATTCAGCCAAACGAATACACGATTGTTTAGTGAACTTTCAATCGTCTGAACGGTTAATGACCAATAAGAATTCGCAAATAATAGGTGTTTTATCACAGATGTGTCCAAAAATAGAAACGAACCTGACCTAAATCAACTGTAATAAAACTCGCCCACGAATGCTAATGCACGAAACGAATACCAACAAAAATAATGTAACATATAAAAACTTGTTGAAAACAAAATAATGGCCAAGATAAACAATAGTTTCAAATCGTGTCCACCTCGATTACAAATTTAATATGCAAATTCAAAAAACTAACGTTGTTTCTTTTGTGAGCGGTGCATGGGACAGTGTAGACTTGTAAACGTCGGAATTTTATTTATACCACCTTCAAACGAAGCCCTAATAAAGAATGTTGAATCGGTTTTTCTACGTTTCTAAATATCTAAGAGTTATACTGTGATTTCTTCAAAAACTAATGAGAAAGCGTCTGAGAAAATTTTGCTTTTGTATAGTGATTGCCATTATTATTGAAAATTTTGTCAATACTATTGACTAGTGGAAAAGACAATACTGCTTAGAGGTCACCGAAATTCCTGTTTGTTTGCCTAACGTTCATCAATGCGACAGTTTAACGAAATTCAATTAAATCAAATTCATACCTGAAATATAATGAAAGGATTGATTCAAATGGTGCATATGAAGACAGCATCATTATTCACAAAATACATTGTCTAGTACAATGGTTCCGAAACTATGGGTCGCGACCCACTAGTGAGTCGTGGGAGCAATTTGGGTGGGTCGCAGATTGAAAAAACTTAATACTTTTGAATTGTTTTTCCCATTTTGGATAAAGGCTAGGAGAGAATATCCAGTTCTTTTGAACATAGCCTTAAAAGAACTGATGGGGTTTTCAACCACATATTTGTGTGAGAGGGCATTCTCCACTTTGGTATATTTAAAAAATAAATATAAAAATAGGCTTTGTGTGGGAAGTGACTTGCGTTTAAAGCTTTCAACTTTCGACCCAGATGTATAATCTCTTGTAAATCGTAAGCACCAGCTCCACAAGTTATAATAATCACATAAGTCCTATTTTTTCATTTTTTATATTTGTTTAGTTTTGAGAATCAAAAGTATTTTTTCGTACGGTATTTTATCTTCAATTATATCATTTTTACCATTTTCTTTTAGTGAATTTTCACGATAATAATAATAAAAATATTATTAGTAATAATATTTATATTTAATATTATTTGATATGTGGGTCGCGAAAAAAAATCCACAATGAAAGTGATGGATCTCCAGGCAAAAAAGTTTGGGAAACGCTGGTCTAGAATATTCTTGAAATGTCATGTCTATGCCCCTATTAACTTTACTCAAGCCGTGTATATCTTCGACTATTTCATCAGAAAATTAATTAGTTAAATATATACAGTTGCAAAACGATCGTGTATAATGGTAACAAATCAATTTCCCAAATCGATTTCAGGTTCAACATATAGAGTGAAAGATTTCAGGAACTTGGTCCTCTCTGAACAATCTATATTGAATGCGGCCTCCGTTTCGTTTCCTGGATGATGGATGAGTGGCTTCATTTTGATGGCATTCGTATAATCATGATATAGCATTTGCGTAAACTTTCACGGCCGAAGGTAACTGTGTCTACCGCAGTAGTAGACGAATCGTCAGGCATAAAACCTGGAGACCACGGCCAAAAACCAAGAAAATAGCTTTGAGACATTTGAAAATTGAGATAGATTTCATATATCTCTACATCTATTTTGATATTTAAAACGACTCGCCCATGACACAATATGCCAAGGCAATTTGCCCTTTTCTTTGCAGAGTCTGTTAAATCTCAAGGATTCAACTTTAGTCCATTGTTAATATGAACAACGATTTCCTTGCAGTGACCAAATCAGATGTGCCACTTACTGTACAAACGTTTCATCAATGAAGTTGACATCATCTGGATGTGCGTTTAACTGCTAACGGCCTCATTCTTCTAAATCTGGCATGAATGAGGTTTCATATAATTTCTGAAATGACATCGAAGTATCGCCTTGAAAGTTGAATTAAACCACTTCTTGCCATATCTTACTAACGCCTGAACTTATATTTAACATAACCTATTTTTGATATAATCTCAAACGAAGTCATAACATTATTTTCAAGGAAAGTACCATAACAATAAATTGCATACACCATTACATAACTTCAATATGATACTTAGATGAAATTAGTTTATGTAGAAAACCAAAGTATGTGCCAGAAGAAGATGCAAAATGAAAAATATGAACTACACACACAGTAGGAGCGTGAAGAAGATTAATAAGTCTGTAGATACATCTTTCATCATATTTTAGAAATTTTCTAATTTATGATTTTTTCAAATTCATTTTTAAAATATTCTTTAAAAAAATATTTTCGATTAAATGACACATACCGAAAATATGACTTGAGTTCAGTTTTATAATATGTAAAATACATTGTCATTTTGCACTAGTTTCCACGTTTGCTTCCTTGCAAACTATTGATTTATAACCACAGATCAATATCGAGCGTTGGATACTTGAAAACTGACTGCATAAAATGATTTATGGCCGTGTTTTTGTTTAAGGAATTTTTATTCAAACATTAAATTTCCATATAGCCTTTGTTGATAGGATACTGAATACATTTGAATAATATATTTATTATTTTTCTTATTATAAACCTACCGGATGAGGGACGTACTCACAGAGGTCAATACTGAATTAGAAAGTTTTGAAAATGTCCAGTAAATTGATATGTTATTGAAAATAAAGTTAAGTTTCTGAGATGGGGGTTTAAAAAATAGAATGGTTATTCGACTACTGAAAGTTTGATTAATATTATGAAATGTTCTGGTATTTTTAAAAGGAAGTGAACCGTGGAAAATGAAAGTATGTATCACTAACCTTGCTACAAAAACAATGCAAGGCCAATACTAATAGTTCTTCAAATCACCAAAAATCGCGACATCCCGCTCTATATACGATTGAAATGTGTAAATAATCAATGATTAAAAATACGAGGGCTGTTAAAAAATTAGGTTATTGTTCAAATTCCATAGGCTAAGTTCAGGAGTTTCAGCTGCTTGTTTAGTTTCTTGATGAGAAGCATAAAAGTTAGAACTGTTTTGTGTGTTCGGCAATATTTATCGAAAAGAATTGATCAAAGAATTTGCATCAAATTTTGTGTAAAAAAAGGAATTGAGTACTCAAAGCATTTGAAATGTTGACAGTGACATACGGTGATTACAAGTGGTAAACACTTTTCACAGATGGTCTCGACCATCTGTTAAACCAAAAAAAGCACGCTAAGTTCGTTCAAAAATTAATGAATTTATCCATTCAATACTTATTTTTGCTGATTGCAAAAAAGTTGCCTTTTTCGAAAACACATTTTATAGTCTGGCTTCGAAAAGTTTAGGACAGAAAAATTTCCACACGTATCCACACAAAACAACACACAGATATTTTTTGAGAAAAATTAAAATCCACCTCATTTTTTTCAACAGACCACGTAAAGTCGCGTTATGTGACATATCATTTATCCATTCAATACCTATTTTTGTTGATTGCAAAAAAAGTTGTCTTTTTCGAAAACACATTTTATAGTCTGGCCTCGAAAAGATTAGGACAGAAAAATTCCCGCACGTATCAACACAAACATCAACACATTATTTTTATATTCGAATGATTTCACTTCTGAGCTATGTTTATTGAAATCATGACCTTCTTATTTTATTTTCGGTATTATAATACAATAAATTCCCCATTTCTATTTGTATTCTTATAAATCTAAATAGTTCATCTATAAAAAGCTAAAAGCACTCATTATCACTATCTTCAAAATATCAAAACTCAAATGTACTCTATTTTAGTAAAGCATATAGTCAGTAAAATCATAATTACTGAGACTGTTTACGAGTTCAGTTCAAACAGTATTGAAGATATATTCCCGATATAGGTCATGATAAATTCCTAAATCTACCAGACAAAATATTACAATTATTTCTGAGAATTATTTCGAGGCAATTCCAAACTGAATTTAATATGAGGTAATTGACCCCACTCACCTAAACGACAATGGCGGAAGGTCAGTGAAAAAATGCGAGGCTACTCGTTTCTGAACTAATGGTGATTTTTCCTCGTATGTGAACGTTGACCAAGTCAAGATACAGGTTATGCGAGTCAGTGTTTTATCTATGAATCGACTATGATGATTTATGTGAAGAATCAATATTCTAGTATAAAAAAGTTGAATAACTTGGTTTAAATAGTGATAAATGAATGATAAAATTCAATGATTCAAATGAAATTAACTGAACAGCAAAATTTGAATAACATTCTATATAGCTTGTGACCGACCACTCTTCACAAATGTAAAGACGTTCGCCTCAGGAGACTCACAGAAGTCTCCTGGAAACTTCTGAGGGTTCTCGTAATAGCGAGGTGGATTGGTGGTAAAAAATTAAAAGAATTCAGGGTTGACTAAGTAACCATCAGTTATTATTACCCAATTTTTATCAGCGAATCAAATGCATACCAATTTCCAATACCACAGACAAAGAAGAATAAATTTTCGCGAATAACTACATATTACAAAACCAGGCTCTCCTGCCCAAACGAGCCAAGACAATGTACCCACATAAAAAGCACGCCAAGCTCTATCAAATTCAAGGTTTTGCACACTGTTTTCTTCGATTACCTTCGCGTAGTGCATAAGGAGTTCTTGTAACGTGGTCGTGCGGTCAACAAGGAGTATTTAATTGAAGTTATGTGTCGCTTGTGAGAAGCAATACGAAGAAAACGTTTGGTATTGTGGTAAAACAATACATGGCTTTTGTATCACGATAATGCACCTGCTCACTCGCCATTTTGGCCTGAGATGAAAAACAGACGCTGAATCTTTCGATGCAACCAACTGTTCTTCAGCCTTTCCCGTTTCAGTAAATGTTCACATTTATTTATTGTATCATTTTGGGAATAAATACCTATTATTATTATTATTGCTTGTTCGTAATGTTTTGACCAAAAATAAAACCGGTGGCCTCATCCACGTTATTCACCAGATTTGCCCCCTTGTGACTTCTGTATCTGTATTTGTAGAGTAGGGAGGGTGAGCGTTGGCCCACAGCACTTAGGCCGCATGTGACCCATTGTACATCCTCCCAAGAAGCTGTCCTCCTAGGTCATCGTCTATCCTGTCCATTCCAAATAGGTGGACAGGTGGACATTTACTTTATATCGGTAGGTGTAGGCCAATACTCGCCGAACACACATTCTCTTAGTGTAGATAACTCCGGACATTCGCATAGGACATGCCTGACAGTTTCATCTTCCTGTTCACACATCCTGCATAGAGGTATGTTCATTAGCCCCATATTGTGGAGATGTTTCCTTAGTTGACAGTGGCCAGTCAGAAATCCTACTGTAAAGCGTAGGTTTTTCCTAGTCATCGCCAGATATTTCTTCGGCGCTAGCTTCCCAGGGTCGCCCAGGGTGATCCTGGCAAGATTGCATCCATTGATTTCATCCCATCTCTCTAAGGAATGAGCATGGGTGTGACGTTTGGCTAGTTCCGCAATTGTCCAAGTCATCAGGCCGTAGGTGACACTGGGTCCTAAAATTCTTAGTCCAGCCGCTTCCTTGGCTAAAGAGTCGGCAATGCGATTACCTTTACTCCTGTCGTACTCCCTTGCGACTTTTTCCTGTTCCCAAGATTGAAGGTACCTATGAAGAGACGGCGTTTTTTGACGAATGAGGATATACAAATCGAATCGCTGAAAGAACCCAAGGTCATAATACCAAACTGCTCCGAGAATTGGAAAAAACGCTGGTTGAAGTGTATTATATCTGGGGCGGATCACTTTGAAGGGGACCAAATAGAAATTGATGAATGAATGAATATTTTTTTGAAGACACCTTTTGAACAGATAGGATACACCAGGGAGTTTACAACTCTTAGAATTAATTCCAAACTTCCTGTAACGGCATGAAAGACTCTTGCTTGGAGCACAAAACTGTTCTGTTCAGTGAGGTGGATTTGAAAAGAAGTAGAAATTCCAAATTTCAATTGAGAGTTGTATCCAAATCGATTTCATCCATTGGGTCCACAATAATTTAAATTTCCAAACCATCTTACCAATAGACAATCTGGCCTGAGAATTGAAATGAATGTATTTCATTTATATCCAATTTCATCGTGCGAGAAAATTTTTGAACGCGCAGAAAGTTGAAAAATTAAGTCAATAGGAGCTTCCAATAAGCTTTAAGCAGACCTTAAAGAAATAAATAACAAATGGCAGTTCGACAATCACTGATATTCGTCAAATAGACACAAAGAATAAAAATGAAGTAAGACATTTTGAAGATCATTTTTTCCAATTGTGAAAAACCAAAGAAATTCAACATAACAAGCAGATCATATATATGGTCAAATCGTAAATAGCCACTTTCGCGGATGATACAAGGATGGATATTGAATTATATCTCACAGACTTTGTCAAAAGTTTTTTTAATGGGCAGTTGTATTTATTTGTTTACAGTCTATGCCGATATGAAAGGGAAAACCTAATTGACATTAGTATCGAGAAAATATAAAAAAAACATTAAACTGAACATGTCATAATGCTTAATCATAAGATTTCATATCTTCTTTACTTTTACTACAATTTTCGAGAAGAAATTCTAGCAACACAATGAATTGCATACGAGGTAGGTCAGAGAGTTCTAAAACATAATAATACATGGATTGGAGGCTGTAACAATACTATATTTTCGAAGTCGGATGTTTCTTCTGGAGATCTGAATTAAAATATGAAAAATGACAATTGGAACTTTCTGTTTTGCCACTTTTATTTGTAACTAACGTTACTGCAGTTTCGTCCTATAAGGACACTTTCAAACTTATACATTAAACTAAAAATGATGGATTATATTAGCCCTTATATAACACCACTATATGTAATAACAGAGATACTTAGCTTAATTGAGTACCTAAATTTTGTTTATCTATGACAATGTGGAGACGCTAATTTGAAAACCGGTGAGTGAACTAGATCGATTTGATCATTTAACAGGTTGCACCCGCAAAGTGTATGCTTATGAATTTCCAAGGATTCCAAATTAATTAAGTTGCAAACTCAATCAAATCGATCTAGGCTACTCACCGGTTTTCAAATTAGCGTATCCACATTGTCATATATAAACAAAATTCAAATACTCAATTGAGCTAAGTACCTCTGTTATTACCTACAGTGGTGTTATATAAGGGCTTATGTAATCAATCAATTTCAGTTTAATGCTGAGGTTTGAAAATGTCCTTATAGGCGAAACAGCAGTAACGTTAGTTATAAATAAAAGTGGTAAAAAACATAGAAGTTTAATTTCTCATTTTTCATGATGATTTCCAATCACGTAGTAACGGCTACATCCATCAATTTATTGAATTATAATACGTCTTCACATCGAAATATAGAACAAATTACAATTAGAACCAAGTAACGGGATATCAGCGAAACCAAACACGCACTATGGTGGTCACTGTGGTGTGAAACTACTGCATTCGATTGCATTCAAGGCCCTTGTCATATGAAACTGTCGACAATCTTGCCCAACAAGATTTATTCACTCTTTCATTTGCCAGCCTTAGAACCAACAATAATCCACTCATTCTCAATAACGAATCCAAAATAACTGGTATCGAGTCACTTGAAATTCGTCTTCTAATTTTAAATCAAATTCCTTTCTGACTTTCGACTGCTTACATCAATTCAATTAATACACATAATAAAAGTGTAACTGATCGTTAACTTAAAACAATAACGTCAAACATTTGTTACTATAAAAATACTGTTCAATTGATTCGCCTGAAACTTTGGTTAACTATTTATTCATAGTTTTTAAAACGTTATTTTGTAAACCAAAGATGAGCATATATCTACATGATAATTTTTCGTTACAAACTCAAAAAATGAAGTCACTTACTTTAATGATAAATCCTCAACAACTTTATAGACTTGAAAGTTGATTGTGTTACAATAACTGCATTATCGTCGGTATTGCAGAGGCAAAAACTAATTAAAATTGATGAAACAACTATAACTAATTAAGTTTTGTAATAACGAACAGACTATTCTTAAAGTGAAGCAGTTCAATTAACTATTTATTGAATCTTACTATTGAATACTGTTGTAATGGACGAAAGTATTTCAAAAGTTTATAGAACAGTGATTAAATTTCAAACAACGCACTAACGTAAATCAACTCAAGTAAAATGAGAACTTATTTTACCACATAAATCCTATATATGGACAATCAAAGTGAAATATAGAAATTGCAGAATAAAGTAATGAGAATTAGTTTACGATGCCATCAAACGGAAGGTCTGGACTTGATCATTTATGATACAAAGTATGACGAAAAATCATTATAATAAAAGCACAATCTACACATTTAGAAAAAAATATTCAAAAGAGTAGACATGTATATAGATAGTATGTTTGGAACCTTTGTTTATACACTAATATGCTTTCTTTAAATTTCAAAACTTGCGGAAAGTAAATACACATATTTCAAATTCAGGTATTTTTAATCAATATTTCTTCACGTTATAAATTAATTTCCGAAACATCAGCCATTTGAAAAAGCTTAGTTAATATTTACATGAAAAAGTCCTATTATTTTTATTCGTGGGGAAAATTTATGAATACGACAATTTTATAACTGATTAGAAAGTTTAATCACGCAGTAATTTTTCGCGATGAACTTTTGTCCTTTATTATCTAGATTTTAGAATCATTCATTTTTCAGATTGTCAGAATTCAAAAATCCAAAAAATATCAAGGAACACGATTTGTCTGTTATTTTTAACACGCTTTTATTAGCTTCACCTGTATGTTTGTTTGTTTGCTTGTATAGTTCAAGTAAAAGATATAGTGTCCCCTACCTTCCAGCAGTTCCCCTTTAATAACACACACAACGCGGTACTCATCGCTACATTCTGTTGGTCACCGTAACATGACTTCAAATTTAATTTTATGACTCTTCAGCCAATCATAAAACTCGGTTAGTAAAAATTAT
>WOGO01002900.1:4196-15086 GCA_015342085.1 Leptinotarsa defecta | reverse complement strand
GATCTATTCGCGGGCAGATGGCGCTGTATGTAACCTCCTTGAAGTGTTAGTGAAATTTTGTACTTCAGATGAAATATTTAGATAATTTAAATATTTTCAATTATCCGTGATTGACTACAGAAAAAAAAATTGAACGAACGAAAGATACATTTTAAAATCTAATTCGTTTATTTGAAAGCAAACCAGAATATGGATATCAACAATGAAAACGTTATCATAAAATGTACACCTAAAAAATTCAGTTACTTGAATTTTCCATAAATATAGTTTAAAAAAGTAAAAAACACGCTTTTATAGCATATGAAACTAAAAAGTAAAAAGAAATATAGTTTAAAAAACTAAAAAACACGCTTTTAAAGAACATCGAACTAAAAAGTTATAAATAAATATACACCTAGTTTGAAAGAACTAAAAAACACGCTTTTAAAGAAATCGAACTAAAAAGTTGAAAATATTTTTTTTTAAATAAGCTTAAAACAATAACGATCGAAAAATACTAGTATTATTTCGATCTTTATAGTGTTTCAAGCTTATTTAAAAAATATATTTAAGCCTATGTTTGTGACTCTTTCATTTTTTGTGTGTATTTTATTTTTCTGTGACTGGTCTATCTGTTTTACATGTAGACTGCGTTTTGTATTGTTTTAAGTCATAACTCTTTTTGTTTCCTGCAAATCTTTTTACTATAGTTGCTTTCTATAGTAGGCGTTTCTTCATTTGTGTGTTTGTTTTTCAAATCAATGTTTAACGTATTTGTTGTGTTGCAAATATTTATTCCTTTCGTGTATTTGATAAAGTGCAGATATTTATGGAGTAAACTATTGAAGTTAAACAGCTGCTTCCGAATATGTTTACATCTATTGCTTTAATTTTCAGGTGAAGGCAGGACAAATACTTCCATTTGTCTTCGCAGTTATAAACTCGAAATTACATGTTAAATTTGTCTATAAGAAGCACGACCCCCGGAAACACTTCTTGGTGACAAAAGAAGTCATAACCTTCCTAAATGACGACGCTCTAGTAGATAGCATAGTTCAAATGGCCAAGAAACTTCAAAATACCAATTTAATAGTAATACCTTGACGTAACTAGATTTTAACACTATTTTCAAATCATCTCTTGTAGGTTGTTGACGTCAACATCGTACCGCTACTTGGATTCCTGTTATCCAAAAAAAACAACAGAAAAATATATTATACCCTCAAAAATGATACAGACGCCATCTTTTTCGATTACATCATGACCCAGAATAACCTACCAAAAGGTAGATTATCGATTCTCGACGAGGAGGAGTTAATTGGTTCGCAGCGGAAGTGTCTGTTTTTCTTTGACGTGATCAGCCCCGACGGTTTATTGGAAACTTCCCCATACAGGTTGGGGAAAAAACAGAGGACGATCAAACTCCCGCAAGGCGTGAGGGTTAGTGTTCAGCTGATTTATTCATCTTATATTGATCGCTGCAATAGGGTCTTGGATGAGAACGTTCTCGGTTTTAGGATTGGGGAATTCATGAATGAGTACTCGGTAAGAAATGTTTTTATTTCATCTTGAACCTATATACTATACAGGCTGATTCAACTTGAGTATACACTATTGGAGGTACAAAGTCTTCAAAATTGTAAAAAGGAATGTTTTCAGTGCAAATTGAATAATTCAATGTCCCTATGAAAGTATTTGTTTCAGGGGGGCTTTTTCTTCCAGTTGCTAAAAGAAGTTAACTTAAATGCATGATCTACACATCTTTGTAAAGAGTTGCATTTGGACTTGATTGTCTTCTTCCTTCCTTTGGGAGTTTACATTTTTTGTAAGAAGGCAGAGAAGAAGAAAACAAAAAAACTTTTTCTTCAATTTGGAGAAAGTAAAATATAATTTTCTGTCCAAAAGAATATAGAGGGCTTTTCATTAGGAAAAAGGCATTTCATTCAAAAAGTCCTAAACAGAGGTTAATTCTTCCTTCGGAAACTTACCACATTTTTTGTAAGAAGATGGAGAAGAAGAAAGCCAAAAAACTTTTTCTTCAACTTGAGGAAAGTTAAATATAATTTTCTATCCAAAAGAATACAGAGGGCTTTTCATTAGGAAAAAGGCATTTTATTCAAAAAGTCCTAAAAAGAGGTTACTTCTTCCTTCGGAAGTTTACCACATTTTTTGTAAGAAGATGGAGAAGAAAGCCATAAAACTTTTTCTTCAACTTGGAGAAAGTAAAATATAATTTTCTGTCCAAAAGAATACAGAGGGCTTTTCATTAGGAAAAAGGCATTTCATTCAAAAATTCCTAAAAAGAGGTTACTTCTTCCTTCTAAAGTTTACCACATTTTTTGTAAGAAGATGGAGAAGAAGAAGAAAGCCATAAAACTTTTTCTTCACCTTGAAGAAAGTAAAATATAATTTTTTGTCCAAAAGTCTACAGAGGGCTTTTCATTAGTGAACGAGTATGAAAAATGTTAGTTCTTTTCCGATTTAAATGATTTCCTACCTCCAATAATGACAAATTTTCGAATCGTGGGCACAACTTGTATATTTAAACCGATTTTTTTAGGGTTACGAACATCCCAGTCTTGAAAAATTTGAACATACAGTGCATTCAGAACCAGTGAAGTTTCCGCTAGGTGGCAACGGAGAAAAGACCAAAAAAGTTAAGGTGACAAGAGGAGGCCTGGTGAACGCACTGTACATGTGGTTTGACATACAGTTCTACGAAGACATAATCTTCTCTACCAAAAACAGTACTCATTATAAAAAGACGTGTTTTTTCTTCACTTCTAAGGCGGTAGAAGAAGACGATATTTTATGTATAAAGATGAATTTAGAAGGTCCTTATTTGAAGTTTTCGTTATAGCGAATAAATTGATTTTACCTTTGTTTGTGGTGTTTTTATAGTCAGTGGTTTGGTTAAACAACAAAATTTATATGGATGAGTTGGTTGGCTGCAGAAAAAACAATCGTTCTCCTGTTAACGTTTCAAAATTCGCAAATTTTATCGTCAAGGTCTTTCAACATTTTTTATAAATGACATCCAAAATATTATTTTACACAAGTTAATTTATCATTTTTAGCATTCTATATATGAAGGTATTGCGGATTCGTTAAATTGATAATATATAAAACACAAAGAAATATCTTTAGAAAATTTCATCATAATATTGTAGAAATGATTTTGATTAGTACTTGTGTAGGTACTGAAACACAAAAACTAAACACAAACTTTATTTTTATTTAATTTTAAAAAAATTACTAAACCATTTTGAAAATTTGTTAAACTTCTACCACCTACATCATTTCAAAGCTTTCCTTTCTCAGTCGATAAAAATTTGCAAATATAAGGTGCCATAATTTCTGGATTTTTATTGTGTGAGTCATGACCACCTTCCATGAACTCAAAAAACACATTTCCTAGCTTTTTCAGCCCTTCCATATTTCCCTTGTATAAGGCGGGAGGAACGGTCTGTGTGTTGCCGAGAATAATTAGAACTGGGCATACAACTGGATCGTGTTCCAAGCTTTCCATGGAAAATCGGAGGTCATGGAGTGGATTCATGTATCTTTTCATTCTCTGGTCCATTGTGAATGTGTATCTGCCTTCATCTAAAAATGATAATATTGATGAATCTTCGTTTGCCGCCAGCAACCAATGATATATAACCATTCAAGAATCGATGTGAAAATGGTGACTGAGATTTCCGCGTTTTTGACCTTGGTTACTAGGGCTATCGGTCCAGGGTATAAAATTATATTATTCTAACAATCACTCACCTGCGGGCTCTAAGCATCTTTTCAAAAGTCGATCGGCAGCTTCGGGTGTCAAAGTATCATTATATCTATTTAAACTTATCCTGCTTCTAGCTTCCTCATAAGTGTACGTTGGTTGCGTTCTTTCAATCATTTTCTTTTCTAATAATATTTGCCCTTCTATCCTATCTGTGAGGTATTTCTTAAAACCACTTACTTCGACTGTATGTAGCCGCATAATATCGATCAGTATAATTTTTTCAACCTGGAAAAAATCAGTTACTTGATTTTTACGGTTCTCTGAAGATGTGAATACAAATTCAATTCAGAGGATGAAAGTTTAGAGACATTTGGCACATAAACTATTGAATATACCTTTTCTGGATAAAGCCTGGAGAAAAGAAACGCTAACTGACCTCCATAGCTGTGACCCAGAAAGATGACTCTGTTTTTTCTAAAATGTTCCAAGATCAGCCTGTAGGCTATTAGAAAGTCTACACTGTGTAGAGGCAGATGAGGAGGAAAATGAGAAGACCTTCCATGGCCTGGCAAATCAATGCAGACGTAATAAAATTCTCGAGGCAGTAAGGGAATGAGCTGGTCGAATGCTCCAGCGTTGTCCATTCGCCCATGAACTACGAAAACGTGTGGTTCAGTTTTTTCTCCCCAGGCCTTGACTGAAATAAATAAATGTGAGACAATCACAACTAATTTCCTAGTACGGTCAAATAGACTGAAAAGTTTAGCCCATTAATTAAAAAGAGAAGAAGATATTATGTCATTATGTAATAACTGACAGATAACAGGTGAAGACTGGACTATAAACTACGGTATGATTGAGATTCCCAGTTTTGCAAGATCCTCAAAAGTTAAATATTTTTTTATACTTACCGGCTATATGTCCCCACGGTACAGGAATATTGAACTCCTTTATATTTCTAGACTGCAAGTCTGTCATTGTGGTAGCTTGAATTTTTACAGGGATTACTACGAAATCAATATCAAGTGGAATTATTCACGGATAATTATTGATTGTTCAAAGAATGCACATTTCGCGTGTCCTTGACCCATCATTTATCGTCACATAATAGTAATTCATGAAAGGATTAAAACAGTTCATGTTATGTCTATTATCCCGGAGGCCGGTCAATAATTTTTTGTAGTTATAGAACAGTTGAAATATCACTCAATTATTTTATTATATTATTATAAATAAATAATAAGGTACCAAATAGTATGAAAAAACCGTAGTAAATTTGAATTAAAAAAAGTAAATCTGTTTTTATTTTATTCATACTGTTTTACCAAACGAGACCGTCTTCTGTGGAGAAGGAAACTTCTGAAATAATTTTGTAATTTTTCAACAAAATTGGGAAAACTAATATAATAATTTTTTTTTGATACAGATGACGGAGGTAGATTTTATTCTCCAAAACGTTGAGCACTCAGTTCTCTTAAGGCAAAATTATTGATTGTGATATGCTACTGATAACGCATTTTTCTACATAAAAAGAATAAAGTGTTTTAGATATCATCAGAGATAAATGATTATTTAAAAAATGTTGTAGTTGAAAATATGTATATTTTTCCAAGCTTGAAATGGACCCCTTTCGAAATCCCGGAATATATTTCTTGAAACCTTCGATTTAGGACTTTTTTCCAATTTAAAAAAAAATTACCTATAAATAAAAAATAATTTCAAAATTTTTTAGGTTTCAGTTGCCTAGAATAAACAAATCAATATAGTATATTTATATATAAAGTAGTACAAATTATGAAATTATGAAACAAGAAATATTAATTGGCTCTGCGGAGCGACTTGATTGATTCCCGTGGCACATTTGTTTTTTAGCTGCAGGAAAACCCGGAAAAACCTGCAGCACCACACCATCTGAAGATCTTGATCTGCCATAACTTCGAATTTATTTTATTTTCCGATAACAAACCTTCTTTAACACTAAAATATCCCTAATATATTGGTAACAATTTCCACTATACCCACAGAATAACTTCGTGGTTCGTGATTTTGGTCGAAGTTCAAGGTCAAATTTGTTTATTTCAAGAATTTACAAAAAGTATTCATTCCCAATTTTTATTTATCATTTATGCATAATTAAAATGAAGGATATCTGCAGAACTTGTCTTAGTTCTTCCACTAAACTGTTTCCAATACGAACTGATGTTACCCTTGTTGATAAAATAGAAACTCTCACATCAGTTCAGGTAAGTTCAGTTAAAAGGAACTCCTCAAATATAGGCACCAAGAAATATTTGTAGATTTCCCTGGATAACAGCAACTATCCTTCTACAATTTGTGAATTGTGCATAGAGAACTTCAACAAATTCTACTGCTTCAGAGAAGTTGTTGTTAAAGCAGACAAGGACTTGAAGGATAAATGCAACAAAACTTTAAATACTGCTAGAAAAAGATCGAGAACTAGAAGCCATTTAGATAATGATAAGAAAGCTAAGCTTAGAAAACTGGACAAGAAACCTGTCAAGAGAGAAAAAGATACCAGTGCAAAGCAAAAAGTAGAGTGTGAGGCTACTATCAAAGATGAACCAGTCGAATTTGATGACACCTGCAGGGAAGATTCCAGCAGTTTTGATGATGACAAAACAGACATAAAAAATGAAATCGAGAATATAAGTCTTAATGATAATGACAAAACTAAGAAATACAGAAAAAAGTTCAAGTTGAGGGAATGTGAACAGTGCCACTTAACTTTCACCTCTTATACTGACATGTATAACCACAAAAGAAATGTTCACCTAGCTCCGGGTATTTGCAATATTTGTGGTGTAGTGGTTCGTGCAGATAACTTGAAAAAGCATGTTCAGTCGCACTCGGAGGATCCAATAAAGTGTAAAATATGTGACAAAGTTTTGAAAAACTCTGGTTCTTTGCGTGGACATTTGCTGATTCACAAAGGTCAAACATACACCTGTGAAACCTGCGGAAGGTGTTTTAAAGTGAAGTCGGAGTATCACCGCCACTTGAAAAAGCACGAAGGTGAGTTCCTGATCTATTATTGAGAATTTTGATGACATCATCTCGAAGTGCTAGTTTTTGAATATTTTCAATTAGACCTACGTTGATCTGGGTTGTTACTGAACAGAGTTTAAGTATTTTTATACAGATAATTTGACCATAATTTGTTTATAGAGTATGTGCTTTTTTACAAAAACTGTGTAGAAATGGAAAATATGCTTGAACTTATGCAGTCATACCTAGTTAATAGAGAATCGTATGTTAAAGTTGAAAACTGTTGTTCTGAGTATATGACGAATGACATTGGGGTGCCTCAGGGGTCTGTACTGGGGCCACTATAAACGATATGCCTGCGTTCTTATCAACAGAATCTGTCACAATTTTTGCAGGCGACTCCTCAGTAGTGGTTACAGTGCAGACTCCAGAGGCACTTCGAAATGCTATTACACACATTATATTATATTTGAAAATTGGTGTAATAGAAATAATTTCATTCTGAACTTGAATAAACCCGTATGTATCAATTTCAAATGCCGAGAAATTCACAATAACACAATATGGATGTTGTATCAACTAGTACCAATACAAAATTTCTAGGGGCCTATCTAGATCAGTGTTTAACATGAAGTGACCAACTGCAGCTTGTTTGCAAGAAATTAAGCTCAGGATTCTATGTAATTTTAAAACTGAAGTCTATGCATTGATTTACTCCCATTTGGCATATAATGTTATTTTATGGGGTGATTGTGCAAATCTTGGAAGAGCGTTCATATGTCAAAAGCGAATTATCCGTCTCATTTTCAATATAAAAAATAGAAACAGCTGTAAAGCCGCTTTTTCAAAGTACAATATTCTAAAATTTCCCTGTATTTATCTATATAAATTATCAATACATGAAAAGCAACATTAATAAATTCACAAAAAACTCGGATTACCATTCATATCCTACAAGAAACGCGGATGCACTTTTAGTTACAAATCATAATTCGAAGACATTTGAAAGGTCTCCAGACAACGCAGCTATAAGGATATTTAATAAACTTAAACATCTCAAAAATCCGGACCATAAAAAATTTGAAAAAGAATTAAAAACATTTTTGTGTGAAAAAGCCTATTACTCCATCAGTGATTTCCTGAATGATGATTTTTGATCTACTTGTTGTCTAAGAGTTACACATGTTTGTCTGTTCTTTAGTACTATTAGTGTTTGTGACATTTTATTATATTTTATTCAATGTAAAAGTATTTGACGTGTACATCTATCCTAAGTATGGCTGACATATAGCGGGTGCGAATAAATTATTTTGATTTTTTTATTTTGATTTTGTCTTGTTTGATTTATTTCAATTGTAATTTGTATTTTACTTTCAATGTATTTTACTATTTGACCACGTTCTTCACGTATGTAAAACCTTTATGATTAAAACCTCAAATATCTATCTCTCTATCTTTCAAAGCTTTATTTCTTATTCGTTGACATGTAAATCAATTCAGCCTTGTTTTAAATTGAACACTACACAATTCATAAACATAGAATTGATCGTGAAAGACACATTTTAAATGATGAAGAAGAAATAATACATGCCATGAAAAAGCCATTGAAATGAATATTCAATTTCAAACCTGCTTCTGATCAATTTTTTGATGATTCCAGATCCCAATGCACGTAAGGTAATGTGCACATTATGTGGCAAACGAGTCCGTGAGCTGAAACGTCACCTATTAACTCATACTGGAGAGAGACCTCACAAGTGTTCGACATGCAATAAGGGTTTCACCTCAACTAACGCTCTCAAAGTTCATAGGAGACAACACACTAATGAGAAACCTTTCATTTGTGAATATTGCAGCATGGGATTCCATCAAAAAGTGTCCTTGATGACGCACCTTAAGTCGAAACATAGTATTGAGAATGATTGACATATTTTATTGTGTTGTGTTTGTTGAATTTTATATTGAAGGTTTTATTTAATAAACGATGTTTCAACAAGTTTATGAAGTTACTGGTATATCTAAGCCGTCTAGTTGTAAATTAACTCAGTCATGGCTGTGCAATGAAAAGTCATTAGACATTAATTTGATATTGTACATTTGTTAATATATTTGATTTTGAGTGGGGGAAATGTTTTATGAAAATCGAGGTAATTTTTTTATATATCTTGAACTTTTCAAGAAAAGGCGATACTTCAGGTTATTGTATGTGTGGGCTAGACTAGGATTCTCGAAAAAGTAAATTTAAAAGTAGCCTCCAAAATGATTTTCGGTGAATCCACAAATATGGAGAAACAAAATGAAATATTTCATTTATTTGTCTCTCGTACCATCACAATTCTTTTTCTGTGATACACAAATAATTGTGGTTAATTTGTAAATAAAAGAGGACCTGTAAATGAATGCATCAATGAATATATATTTTAATTATCCCTACAACTATAGATAATAACTACATACAGAAATATATAAAAATAAAAAAATATACTGACTAAAACTAAGAAAATGTACGTGAAAACAATAAAATATTTATTGGATGGTGAGAAAATTCTTCAGGCATTTTCATACTAACTAAATTCTACCGGTATACTGTTCGTGGTATATCCTAATCAATGAAGAATTTTGTACTTTTTGTATTTTTTTTGCCTCTTTTCAGGTTGTTACTGTATGATGTTAAGCGATTTTCAGTCAGTTTTTCTCTAAGAATTCAAATTGAACCAAAAGGCAGACATTTGGCAATGATATTGTTAATAAATGCAGTGTTCGACGTTGGTTTGCGAAATTTCGTTGGGAAGATTTTAGTCTTGAAGATGAACCCTGAAGTGGTCGACCTTCAGCAATCCGGGACGAGGATTTGAAGACCCTGGTGGAGACTGACGGTGCATGGGGTGGCGGAAAAACTGGTCGTCAGTTAATATGCGGTTTTTGATGATTTAAAACCTATTGGAAAGGTCAACAAGTGGGTACCCCACGATTTGAATGATCGACAGAAATTGCCACGTTTCGAGGTATCTTCTTTGCTTTTGCGCAACCAAAACCATCCTTTATCGAATCGGATCGTCACATGTAATGAAAAGTGTATTCTCTACAACAGATGTTCAGGAAAGTAGTTGAATACCGATGAGCCACCCAGGTGTTTTCCAAAAGCGAAAACCCACCAAAAAAAAAAGGTTAGGTGCTGGTATGGTGGTTAGCGGCTGTTGTGATTCACATCTCTGCAGCTGCTGACAGAATTTGATAAAAGTCAATACAAAAAATGAACTTGCAGTAAAGTGAGTATCATACAATTTTGAACCCAACAATAATTTGCTGAAGTGCAATCACTCTAAAACAGAAAATACTGGGGTTCTGCATAAATATGTTATCCTTTATAATCGGTGAATTATCAATGAATATTTTATTTTTATGCACCGAACTGATTAAAAAAAAATCTTGTTAGTTATTTTTAGTTTGTATAAAAGTGAATTGATGGATGTAGTTGCTACGTGGTAGGAGATCATAAAAAATGAGAAATAAAACTTTCATGTTTTTTACCACTTTTATTCGTAACAATTACAATAAACTCAGTCGTTTGAAAATGTCCTTATAAGTGCAGTAACATTGATTACGAATAAAAGTGTCATTTTTCATGTATAAGAATGTATATTTTTGTTAAAAAATGTATTTTTCTTTCCTATGTTTTATTGTTAACGAATGTTCCAAATAAATTTGAAAAATATTGAGTTTTTCATTCAAAGTTAAATACTCGCCTCATAAGGTTAATTTTATATGACGTACTGACGTCGCAAAAACTATAACCTAAAAATTCAGTAATCTATTACCTCATAACTGAATCTGGTACGAAAAAGAGTCCATTTCTAGTACTTATAATAAATTTTAACCCAGGAACATCACTGTTTACGACTTAACGAGAACAATCATATAACGACTGTATGTGTATGTATAATCATCTTAATATTCTTTATTGAAAGTAACCATTAATATTTTACTTTTCTGTCCAAATTCAGGTTATGTAATACCTATATGACTCACTCTAGTGAAAATGACTACTGAACAAATGCTCTTACACCTTGGAACAGGGTGAGAAAGTTTGCCCATTTACTTAAGAACGGAGAGGTCATTACCTTCCCTGACTGTATAGCTTATTTGCGTACTCATACTTCTGAAGTAGGGCAAAC
>WOGO01002899.1:0-15086 GCA_015342085.1 Leptinotarsa defecta | reverse complement strand
ACTAGTAGAAAGGTACCACGTCAACAATGTCTAAAATAGTCAATTCCGTCCATTGGAAGAAAAATTGAAGCGATTTTTATTTACGGCGCGTCGCGTAACTTTCACGAGACCGAAAGGATTTTCAATGAACGTTTTCTGAATCGTCCTATCTGTAGAAAATATTTGAGGGAACTTGTATCCAAATTCACAACTACCGTTAGTATATACATAATAAAAATCCCCCAGGTCATCCGTCCATTCCGGAAAAACAGCAAGTGTAAATATCTCATCAGTTTGGACTTCCATTGTCTAATATAATATAAATTGATTTGATAACCCTGAAAAATCAAAAAGATCAACCAAAAATAACAATTTCATTAAAAAAAACTGAAATTACAAAGAAATGACATACAACAACCAAACAAATGAAAATTGAAATATTAATAAAAACTGAAAAAATTGAAAAATTAAAAATATTTTTAACAAAAAATGAAAAATTAATGAAAATTCAAAGATTTCAAACCAAGTTATGTCACAACTTTCGATTGTGGAGACCATATTTCTCTCAATCCGAAGATATTCAATCTCCAGTTGAACTAACTAATATTCTCAATGTAAAAAAGGGACATGAAACAGAATATGGAAATAGTATGATCTCTCAGATGAAGAAAAGTTTAAATAGACAATATCTACAATAGTCGATGTCATATGAACTATAAAAAACAATCAAACGAGTAAATGGATTGTGATACTTTATCCCATCCCTTTAAAAAAATGTCTACCTACGACACTGACACTTTTGGGGCTATTTCCACCGGTCAGTAGTAGACCACAGCACAATGAGAAAATACCCTGACCCTGTTCAAATTTTCCCTCGTGGTTTTCAAACCAAGCTGTCCCTAGAACTCAAACACATGTTCGACAAACAACCCAAAACCACCCTTGTAAAGTTCCCTTTCCGACACCCTACGGCTATCACAGAAACTTCCAGATATGGAATGAAAAGCCCTATTATTTTTGCGGTAGTTCGAGAAATGTTGACGTAGCACAGTGATGACGTCAGCGGTCACCTATGTTCCCCCAGAATAAAGTGTGCTATGGATTTTCACCGGGGCGCGGGGGTTGGTTACAGGGTGAATTGACCCGTAGGTGCTTTGGTGGATGATAGTTCATACACTACGGTTGTTACATTTTTCACACATGTCTCATTGACTTGTGCAAGAGAAATGAGGCGACTAAATTATGAAGTCGATACGACGTGGCTACCGCGAATAATCTAAACTGTTAGTGGAAAAATATTTTTATTTATGGAAATTACTGAAAAAAAAAGCCCACGGTACCAGTTTAGATCTTCAATACTTCATCAATTATTCGGTGAACATATTATATTTTATGTTCAATACTCCAACAGTAACGTATCTACTCAAGGCGTACTTTCATGTCAAATTATGTCACTTTGATGTCTCTTCTTGGCAGACAAAAAATCTCATGACTCAAAAAGTAGGCAACTGACAATTTGAATATTCCAGTATACGGAACATTAGACAAAGTAACTCCCAATTAAAGGTAACAGATTATCTCTGGTGTAGGTTCCAGGCCAGTATGGCCTGGAACCACTCACCATACAAACCAATGGGCTTTGTTGAGAAGATGGGTTTATTTTGTCGAGTGTGAATAGGTGTGAGCCACAATGAATTCTTGAGGGTTGCGGTGGAGGGTCGAATAGGTCCACTCACTTTGAACCTAACTTAATCCAATTCGAAGATGAAATTCTCAACTCCGATATCAAAATTCACTAACTATAAAATGTGAAATGTCTTCGGCTCATTACTTGTGAAAACAACTATTTGTGTAGTAAAAAAGACTTCAAATCGTAGAAACAATTTGTGAACTAGAAATAATACTGTCAAACAAAAGTATTACACCATACATTGTAAAATTTGTTCCTAAGTTTGTATAGCTATGTAGAGAGAAACTAGCAAATAAATCATGGATCAACATTGGCTAAACATACTCTAACTATCATCAAGTACCTACTTTCAGTTTCAAGGAAACTCGACCAAATAATATTGGATGGATATTTATTTTATCAATAAATTTTTGGAAAATCATCCAGTGAATGAGTAATTCGAAATTCTCAAATCACTGGATTTATGTCATCGATAACAGAACGTAATGACAATCATTCGCTTATTTGAATAAAACCCAGCCATAGAAATCTTGTTTAAATTGAAAGGGGTATTTTTTAGGAGAGATTAATTTTTTGGGAAAAGAAAGATGGAAAAGTAGAAAGCCATTTATCGAAATTTTCTTTCGAGTAGCCTAGCCAGGTCAACTACGTGTTAGTAATAACACGTTAAGAGGAAAGACCTCGTTAGTTTTTATCTACCAGAAGTTTCGTTCGTAGGGGTGCAACAGCTGGTTAACGGAAAAACATATTTTAAACAGATGTAAACTTTACTTATACTGATTCTCGACGGGGTTAATCATGACATTCGTATAACTAAGCTCTTCGTATTCGGTATCAACGGTAACATATTCGTATGGATACGGAGCTATTTCAGTGAATATAATTAACTTTGTCAAAGTCAAAAAAAATTAGAAATATTATAGTTCGAGACGAGATTTTCATAGTGAGTACAGGAAAATTATTGTTTTCCGAAACGTAAATCACTAAGCTAAGTATCAATATTTGAGTTTTTCAGTGTCTTCAATTGTGTTTTTTCAATTTACAGGCAAAACTTAAGAATACAAGTTACTGAATAATTGTACTTTCGAGTAGTTTATATTACGCAGTAACTACACTTCACATCAGCAAATCCTCTACTGATTAATTTGTTTATTTTTTTCAGATTGTGCAAGGTTAAAAACCCCAAGAAACAGTATAAAATATTGAGTCCTCCACAAAAAATGTCGTTTAAAGAATATAAATTACTAGCTATTGCCCGCTCTTATATTAACGTACACCCGCTACTGAATCTAGAATCTTGAAATATGCAGGTAGGTTATTTGTAGAGCGTAAATAAGTATCAAATGGAAAAAATAGGGTTTCAAAGATCGTATTGAATTTCGTCAGTTTCGAAGTTGGAAACCTGAAGATTTAGGTTAATAAAACATATTGTAACTATTTGTTTAAAATGGTATGTCACGAAACTTGATGTGACAAACCAAATTCTACACGGGCAAAGCCGTGGGCTGAGCCGCGGGCAACAACTAGTAAATGAATAAATATTGGTTATTGATAAGTTAGCAACATGTTGTTTGTCTTCATACGGAGGGCTGAAAAATGCACTTTTTGCCTGCTCTAGCATGAAATGCAACTTCTTTTGGTTGGTAACTGCGTAATAAAGACACAATAATGAACTACTGACGTTTATTCATAACAAAGTTAAGTTTGATTGTCTGGGATTTGGTCAAAGGAGATACCAACTACTCAGTTTCCCCAGTTGAAAAATTTCGTTAACACGATTAGAAAATATAAATACTGAAAGTTTGAGTGAGATTTGCTTGCGGAAGTTCCTCTCATTTTGTATAGTGTGATATAATTTGAAATTACATCCGTATGACCAAAATACTATCTTTAGACAATAGTTTGTTTCTTTATAATGGTATCATGGTACCAGAGCTATTGAAAATGTTTTGTACTATTAGTATTTACAATACTTGGTTGAACGAAAACAATTCATTAATCTGATGAAGAGAACAGTCCACTGATCCATTATACATCGATAAGACCTATTGCTTCTTTTCCTTATTAGAATTGAATTTATTTCTCTCCTATTATATAAATCACAAGTGACAATCGCTCTGAGATTGAGTGGCAAATTCCCACCCTTGTTCGTTCTACCCGATTCTAAATAATCCACTTGCTTTCCAGCCAAATAATGCACTTGCAATGCGCCACATTTCACGAATTTCGTTGCTGGAAACGCGTGTCTCTACAAGTTATGCCATCAAACTGCAAAAGTGAGAAATGTGTTTTATCGTTTTCCTGGAGAAACGGCTTTGCCGGATTCGCTTGGCGGTTGAAATTTCCTGTTTTTATCGTTTTATCGGTATCTTCGCAAGTTTATAACACTTGAAGTTTTCTTTTAAACAAGATACTTTGGAGAAATATTTGAAAGGGGGATCAAGCAGTAGTGCTTGTAAATGCTGGATTTAGATGACGATGAGTGCTAGAATGGTGAGAAATATCCGACGGAACGAAGAAAGAAATTAAATTCGAAACTCTTCACAAAAATGTGTAGATTATACATAAAACTTGCTTTCAGATACAAAGCCCCTTCAAAACCACTGCTTTCACATGAAAGAAAAACTACTCTCGAAACAAATAATTTCATATTTTCAAGTTTTTCCCATTGATTGACCAATAATTGGCTACACTGAACAATAATCCAACTTAACCTCATTTCCTTTCAAATACAACAAACACTTCAAACTAAAATTACAACTATTATTCGAATGTAAACCACCTTACTAGAACACTTCGCGCACCGCACTGTAACTTCCATTTGACTGCCCATATGCTCGTGGCTAGCGTTTATATATCGTAATCGAATGCGGTAGAAAATTCTCCAGCATTCCATCGAAGTCGCTAGCATTATTCTGGCTACATCTAGAGTGGCAGTGAACATCGTACGTTCGCGCGCTCTTAGCTACGTCACAATTGGTTTATGGCTGCAAGTGGCGGCCGGCATTATTTTCTTTAGGGCATGATTTACAACACTATCCCCTTCCCTGAGGTTGTTCGCCCCGAACAATATTCCAAGAGGGAACATCACGACCCATGTAAGGACTCAGCCTCTCTATGTGGACAACTTTAGGCTTGCTTCTGGGTGATAATTGGATTATGTACACCAGATTGTTTTTCTTTTTTTTACCAAGTAAAATCCTTGCCATGGTCTCTGCAACTTGCGACACCCACCTTTCCGACGTTAGGGTTGGTAGAGCCACACTGCATCGCCCTTCTTGAGGCTCACTGGCAGCGACTTTTTGTCAAATATCATCTTCATCCTGTCACTGGAAAGCTGTAATTTGGCTCTGGCAAATTCGTGTACAATTTCCAGTCTCTCCTTCAGGCCATTCACATATTCTGAAAGAGGCACTCTTGAGATTCATCGAAAGGACCGTCACACAATACATCTATCGGAAGCTTCAGTTCCCTACCAGTTAACAACATCTAAGGTGTGTAACCTGTCGCGTCATGTTGGGAGCTCCTGTATGCCAACAGAAAAAAAAAACAATTTATCTCTTTGGTTTTCGGAAACAAACATTGAAAGAAAGTTATTGATGGTGCGATTATGCCTCTCGACCATTCCATCGGACTGTGGGTGAAGAGCAGTTGTTCTTTTCTTCTTTATTCCAAATAGAGTCATCATTTTCTTTCATAAATCCGATTCGAAGTTGCGTCCCTGATCCGAACGTAGTTCTTGGGAGTGGTCCCAGAATGTCAACTGCGATTCTATCGAAAGGTACCAATACTGCCACTCACTCACTTTCGCTAGAGTTACATTCACTCCAAAATGCCATCCATTAAATCTTATCTCTATGAACATTTTGACATCTCTGAAATATTAAATTCAGAACAGGTCCTCCAATTTCTAGAAATAACACGATATATCTGTTTATTTGCCCTCATTGTGCACTTTCTTCGAGAAGTAGGTGACACGTAATGAAAAATGCATGTTCAGACGTGAAAATTATAGAAGTTCTCTCGAAAATTTTGGTCGAGTGCCAACATTAAAGCGCAGTTATATACATGCCACTTAAATTTTTGTCGCAATTGCGGCTCCACGTTCTCATTAATGCGGTGTTTCATAACTGCTGAGAGTTCAAAATTCAAAACAATAAAAACATTGGAATTCAGTATTCACAATGCATTAGAAGAGATAACTTTTTACAACCGAAAGGAATTATGTAGGTTTACTGGAGGAAAGGATTTGACCAATCATATACGCGAGTAACATTTCATTGTGAGATGTTCACCTGACCGTTTACAAAACCGGAACACGTGTTTCGCCATACAATATTTTTCACATGCTGACTATATAATACAAAATCAGTACTTTTTATAATAATGATAAATTGAATATGACGACCTGTTACCTACTCAATAACTGATAATTTTATCTGAGTAGAGGTATAAAGTATGATTGAAATCATGATGGATCATTGAATGGCTATAAAATTAACATATTGGCAGTTTCCATATCAGATTCAAAAAAGAGAAAGGAATCAATTTCATTCAATCATTCAATGAAATTGTATAATCATGAAAAATGAATCTTTACCTTATCTATTACAATGAAACTCTTCTCTTCTCAGGCACTCTCAGTTGAACCATAAGTTTTGTGATGCTTGATGATAGTTTATTTTTAGTTTGAAGTGGTATGTGGCTTGTTTAGCTCTACTTGCTTCTTTCAATAAATTTATTGATGTAGCCGTTTCTACGTGGTAGAAGATCATCATGAAAAATGAGAAATGAAACTTTATATGTTTTTAACTACTTTCATTTGTATCTATAGTCACTGCAGTTTCGTCCTATATGTACATATTCAAACTTAAATATTGACACCCTTCTCTTCTTAGGCACTCTTAGTTGAATCATAAGTTCTGCGATGCTTGATGGTACTTCATTCACATTTGTTTCTATTGTTACTGTAGTTTCGTTCTATATGGATGTTTTCAAACTAAAACATTGAAACTATTTCCTTCTTAAGCACTCTCGGTTGAATCATAAGTTCTATGATGATTGGTGGTTCTTGATTCACAGTTGGAAGCAGTATGTGTCTAGCTGTACTTGCTTCTTTCAATAAATTGATTAATGTTCTGCTCTGTTCTGCTTAGGCTCTCTTGTTTGAAGCATACGTTCTGTGATGCTTGATGGTGCTTCAATGAAAATCTGTTCCGCTTAGGCACTCTTGGTTGAACCATACGTTCTGTGATGCTTGATGTTACTTCAAATAAACTCTTCTTTGCTTAGGCACTCTTGGTTGGACCATACGTTCTGTGATGCTTGATAGTACTTCAATGAAACTCTGTTCTGCTTAGGCACTCTTGGTTGAACCATACGTTCTGTGATACTTGATGGTACTTCAACGAAACTCTTTTCTGCTTAGGCACTCTTGATTGAACCATATGTTTTGTGATGCATGATGGTACTTCAACGAAACTCTTTTCTGCTTAGGCACTCTTGATTGAACCATATGTTTTGTGATGCATGATGGTACCTCAACGAAACTCTTTTCTGCTTAGGCACTCTTGATTGAACCACACGTTTTGTGATGCTTGATGGTACTTCAACGAAACTCTTTTGTGCTTAGGTACTCTTGGTAGAACCATAAGTTCTGTGATGCTTGATAATATTTACTTTTTCAGTTTGAAGTAGTATGTGGCTTGCTTCTTTCAATAAATTGATTGATCTTTTATTTTTTTAGAAAGGTTCTGCAATATACTGTTTTGAGTAAGAACTTCAAGCCAACTCCAACAGTGAAGTTTTATCATTATTGTTTTGAATTATCATTTGTTCTTCAACCCATGCACACGTCTTTTTTTTTCAAAAAACGAGCGATATTATTGTTGGGTTCACCAAATTATGCTAATGCCCTTTGTTACTTATTCTTGTTTCTTGAAGTGGAATACACTAGGTGAAAGGCTTGTTTTCGAATTTTCTTGCAAAAAGTAGAGTAGATAAAAACACCGTGTAACGTTTGTTGACAGCGACTTATTTTGCTTAGGTATTAATGTCATTATTGTTTTTGATAAATTCCCTAGAGAATACATATTTCGAAATAAAATCTAGAAAAACCTACCCAACTCTCAACTACCTAGACCGTAGGTTCTGGTAAATGTCTGCCGGAAAATAACTACTTCTCCACCTAATACAACGCTAGATATAAAATTCTATCCGACAGACATTTATATAAGATACGTCACCAAAGTTGGTCTTGCAGATATTTCTCGTTCATCCAATAGCAGGACCATACTGAAATTTTACGACTAGATCACCTATAGACCAATTTCGAAGTATTACCTCTCATTAGTGCAGAAAAGATTCCACTCAACCAGTAAAGTGCCTGGAAAGTAGCTTAAAGGTAATGCGCGTCATCTGCGCAGATGTTCTCAAATTCGACTGCCTTCCTTATCATTATGATTTTGTGCTGCAGATCGCAAATCTGTTTGTACCTTTTGAAGTCGATGTTACGACTTGTATCGAAGCGTGACATGAAGTCGCGATTTCAGGAATGAATTGAATGCTCCAACTTATAATGTTATCCAGATTGGCGCTGATGAGGCAATGAGGCAAGTGTCTTATTCCGAAACATCGCATTTTCACCAGTGAGAATGACAGTGTTGCATGTAAGTGACATTTTACTTCTTTCATTCACTCTACTGTGTAGCAATCTTGTGAATGATATCTGATTCGATTCCATAACGAATGTTTGGAATACAAACTCAATAGTAAAACGTGTTTTTAGTATAATACAATGTTCATATAAAAGTGTCAGTTACGAAATAATGTTTCTTTCGTGTAACTCAATGTTTATATGAAAGTAACTGTTTCGAGAGGCTTTTTTTTTCAGATTGAGTCTGAAAGTCTCTTCTCTGCATTTGAACTTCTTCAAATTGATTGCGCCCTTTCTTTTTTTTGAAAAATTCTCACATTTTTTTGTATAAAGATAGATAAATAGAAAGCCAAAATTTTTTTCTCCATAATAATAATGTTGTTGACTCAAAGGCTGTACTCGAACTGTTCAAAAAATTTCTAGCTTTTTTACACATTTCAATTGACACCTTTCGATCGTGTGTTTGTTTTCGCGAAAGTGACATGTTTTATTTAATTTTTCCGGGTTTGAAAAAGATCAACATGAGTGACCGACATGTATGGGTTACTGAAAAGTGGTATTGATGACATTTTATTGACTACCAATTTAGTATTTTATCATCAATAATTCATCGTTTATCATTCCAATTTTCACTCTTTTGAGGACAAAACACAAGCACCGCAGGAAAATCATAAAAACGAACTAAGAACAACTCTGTGAAAGTTAAAACAGTGTTTAAAATATGTTACTTCTTCAACCAGCTGTCGCACCCCTATGAACGACAACCCTCAGAAGTCGAAACTTGTGCGAACTATGGACTAATGAGTTCTTACCTTTTAACGTGTGATTCCTCACACAGGTTGGACGATAGCTAATGAAAATCGATCGTTCAGTCTGCGGCTTGAACCACCGACCAACGCGGCGATCAACTGAGTGTATGAACCGACCGGCTACCGACTGACTAATTCATATTGGAATTGACTCACATAAACGCAGTTCTCCAAATTAAAGAGTTCTTCAACAGTGATGTTCGAGGGGTACTGAGTTGAACTACAAAACGATGAGCAGTCACTTGAACACTTTCCGTGGAAGTATCTATAGAGGAGAGACAAATCCCCAACCTGTCTTCGATGTTCTGGACTATCAAGGTTGCAAGTGATGTTCGTGTCTCCAATCAGGCGAGTTGCTCTCTTCTGGTTGGTATCCAGCAACTTCAGGATATGCTTAGCGGCGGAGCTCCACACATGAGAACAATTCTGCAAAGAAGGTCCGATCTGAGCTTTATAAACCATCAGAAGTTGTTGAAGTGTTTACAACTTTTTGGTTCAGAACAGTGTTCCAAGCTTTCGAGAAGCAGCCTTTGCAATTTCAGCGAGATATTGGTGTGTATTTCAACCCCCAACAAACTTATCGAAGCAGAAAGCGAAATTGTCTGCCCTAAAACTATTATATCTGGTTCGGAGACATGTATCTTTTTGGAGAAAACCGATGCCTGGGTTTTTGTGGCATTCAATTGAACTTGGTTGGTTTCACCCCAATTCGAAATCACTCCTAGATCCTTATTGAGATAAGCAACCTCCTGCTGCTGGTGAAGATGTGCATCCGTAACCGATGTCCTGGATTCCAAATGGAATGACGATACAAGTGTGCTGTTATTAGCCAAGCAACATATTGGATTCTTCGTTTTTCCCAGTGAGTCGTTGATATACAATAAAAATAGGGTTGGAGACAATATGGATTCCCGGGGAACACCAGTGTTTATGGTAAAATTATTCGAGAGATATCCATCGACAGTCACTTGTAGAGAACGTTCTTTCAGGAAGCTCGAGAGTCATACACAAAAATGAGCCAATCTTTCAACAAGAGGGAAAAACCCCTTTCTTGAAAGACAGATTGAAAATTCTGCAAAATACTGGCAAAAGTGGGTGTTATGTTTTTGAGAAAATCGACTGTGGAGTGGGACGAAAACTAGTCAGCTAGTAGATTTCCTTTTTCTATGGCTATTGTTGAAATTGGATCATCTGCTTGTGTTAGTGATAACTCTGTACACTAACAGATTTTATTCCAAGTACTCACCTTCTCCTTAAGTGATATCCGTTCAACAATACAAACATCATATTTTGTGGATATGGGGGAGATTCTTTCAATGTATTGTTATAACCCACTCAGTTGATTACAATATCCCATGAAGTTCCACATCACTCACCATCCTATTTGAGAATTTTGGGATCATAGAAGATGTAATAAGTACTCCTTTCTGAATTATTTTTTCTTTTTAAATCAATTTTGGCAGCTGCTGTCACCAGATTCAGATTTCTCGACCTCAAAATTTGGATGTTAGGAAATTCCGAAAAGGCTGTAGGGTTCGTGCCGATCGCACGAAGGCTGGTCTTTTTGAAATCTGATCATTTGGTATACCTACTTATATTCTCTCTCATAATGTGGTTCCAGAACTGAATTTTAATCTTGATTAAAATGCTTTTCACTCACTATTCCCTTCTTGATAGATTGACAAAGAAGTCTCTAATTTGTTTTTGTTTTCTTGACTTCATCTTACTTTATGAGGATGGTATTTTTCTCAGTCCAAGGGAAAATGAAAGTCCAAGGTTTCAAATATGAAGTATAATAAGTTAAAAAAAAAGACTCCATGGATAAAATGATGAAAAAACAACGTGTAAAATCTTATATAAAAAAATGTTGAATTCTGTAAAATGAATGAAAATAGAAGAAAGGAGATGCCGCCAATTTCAACATGCTATTAACTATTGATTTAACCTGTTGAACAACTACAAACGCACCAACTCGGTACAAAATACATTTAGTTTTACTTTAGGGAGAGAGGTGTGTAACTTTAAATTTTCGCCCTTTTTATAATTGTATTATGAACTTCAGCTAAGCAATTAGCACTAGGAACCCAACAATATATAACTTCTTTGCAAATATAATGTGGATTCAGACAAAATAATGTATGAACATAACGCTTCTTTGGGTGTTTCATGATCAACTATAGGTTCCGTTGACCTGGGGTGTCTTCAACACCAGCACTTTTCAAACTCCCCTGTACTCATTACCGGTTTATGAACTCACTACCAATTTTCCTTGAATTTCGCACCACACGCTTACAAACAAAATAACTTCCCTATTTAGGCCACCTCCTCGAAGGAGGTGGCCTCAAAAGCTAAGGGATGAGACACCCGATCTCGTCTCGATGGGCTGCGGCAACCGACTTTTTGTCTCCCGCAAAACTCCCAAGCTCTCGCGTCAGCAACGCTAGCCACAAATACCTCATCTCAGCGTTTTATAACTTTCCCAAGCGTATGATTATCGGCAGGATGTAATATATACATTTGTTTAGTCTAGCCCAACTTGTACATGACCACAACGACGCTCAAAGGTTCGACAGTCATAAAATAGTTCAGCGCTTTTTCAACTGGAAAAATATCGAAACCGAAGAAATTGGTGATCGACCTCGATCTTCATGAATGAAATAATATTGTAATAACTGCCATCGCAATGGAAGTTATTACAAAGAATTGAAGTGTTACCGTAATGTGTAAAGGATAAATGATATAACGCAAGAGTTATTCAGACATCGCTAACAAAAATATGTGCAACTCCGAAGGAGACTGCAAGCACTTTAAATAGTTCATGGCCTGCTACAGTTCTCTCAAGGGTGGCTGAATCAGTTTAACCCGAACTACTCATTCTCTAATCGCATTTATTAATTTATATCCCATTCTCGCTTTGTTTTCTCTTCCGAAATGGAGTTATCATGTCCTGCAAATCCCTGCTGCGCAATAACACAGGAAATAAATTTCTCAAGGTAGACACCTAATTTTTACAAACCTCTCTCCCGCTCAGAAGGCACTTACCTGAACAATTCAAGTCTTAATTAAAAAATTGTTGGGAATAAATCAGCAGAAAATCTCTCGGTAGGACTGCCACGGCAACGGAAAACCTTAAATCATTTTTGCTTAATGCCGGACATTTATCAGAGGTGATATTTATTGTTCATCTGCACGAATATAAAGACTGAAGCTGAGTGAACCGTTATTTGAGGAATAGTCTTGTCGAAGTAGTCATTTTGACTCGGATATCTGATTCAATTCCATAACGAATGTTTGGAATACAAACTTAGTAGAAAGAAGTGTTTTTGTATAAGCCAGCGTTCATATGAAAGTATTAGTTCCGAAAGAATGCTTCGTTCCTGTAATTCAATTAGCTATTGCAGGAGTGCTTTTTCCAGTTCGTGTCCGAAAATTATTTCTTTGAATGATCTACGCATTCATGTATAGATTTCAAGAGCTACACTTCACGATTTGATCTCCACAAACTTTGTTTGTGGAGACCAAACCAACTATGGATCTTCATTCATCAAGTAACGGCAGAATCAATCAGAAAATTCATGTATAGATTTACTTCTTTTGGAATTGTTTACTTCCGTCCCTTCTTCCTTTGGAAGTTTCCACATTTCTTCGTATCAAGATGGAGTAGTATAAAGCATCAGAAGTTTTTGAGGTTTATACAGTTTTCTGGTTCGGAAATATGTTTTCTTGCTATAAATGGAGCACCAAACAGTATTTGGGATAATAAACACTTCCGTAAGTGTTGGAGTGAATCCACTGCTGTACCAAACCTGTATTCTGTTAACGTGTAGGTAAATGGCCACCTCGAACCCCTCTAATCTACCTACCTGCCACCAAAAATCCAAAGGATTACCAAGACGGAGAGCAGAGTCGAATCACTGAGTATAGTAAACATTACACATCTCTCTAAAATTGTTATATATACAAGATAAACGATCATCTTACTCGTTATAGCAAAAAATACAGTTCCACCAATCAGTTGTATGACTCTGAAACATTGTCTTCCTTCAACTTGTGTATGGTGGGGCAATCAACTGAAATAATAAGACTGGGGTTGGAAACTAAACGAAATCTTAGAATCAAATAAAATTTCACTCCCACTTGTCTAGATGTCCATTTTTTATTGTTGCGAAAAGGGTTATTGTGAAGACTGTGGCTGAAAATGAGTTGGATCATTTTGTTCCTTTAGCCAGAAGAATAGCCATAGGATCAAAATGATAACAGTGCTTCTCTCCGCTCCAATATGAAGTCGAATACTATCGATAGAAATTGTTATGATATCGACGAAGAAGACAGATTCAAAAAACTAATGTTTGATTCATTATCAGTAGTGTTAGTTTTCAATCATGATATATTTTTTCAGTAAAACTGTATTACAATCGATCGTGAATATACTGCGAATTCTTCTTTGAGAATGCTAAGTACACTATCTCAAAGATGATGCGAAAATAAATACATATCACGTACGAACATTTTTTGAGATGGTGATATCCCAGGAATAGTGATTCCTGGGAAAGAAGTGCTATGACAATGGTATTAAACGATTTTATGATTAGTGGCATACTCTCCTTCAACGCAGACAAGACCAAAATTGTAAACTTCAAATTTAGCTATGACAACATTCTAATAGATGGTAGGAAGATAGAAGAAACGACTTGCACAAAATTTTTTGGTCTGCATATTGACAATAAGTTGAAATTTAAACAACATATCACATCTTCATGCACAAAATTAGCTTCAGGATCATTTGTTGTCAGAATTGTCTCCAATGAACTTGATATATTCACTACTAGATCGACTTTCTATGCCATAGTAGATTCTTATTTAAGGTATGGCCTTGCATTTTGGGTATTCTGTAGTAAACAACTATTGAATCAGGTCTTCGTGTTGCAGAAGAGATCTCTGTGGTTTTAATGTGGGGCAAACTATAGGGATAGTTGTAAACAACTTTTCGTTGAATACCAAATCCTCACTCAATTCAGCTATTCATTCTCGAAGTTGTTTGCCTTATTCATGAAAGATGTAACACTGATTCTCCAGATACACATATAATCCACAACACAAGACAAAGCGGAAATAATAATATCCATCTGCCAATACCCAGATTGACTCTCACGAAACACTAACATGTACGAAGGGAAAAAATGTTCAACCATTTACCACAGGTAGTTAGGAATATAATAGAGCAGAGAAGTTTCAGGGAGTCGGTCAAAAATATACTGCTCATGAAAAGCTTATTATAGCCTGCAGGAATATTATAATGACAAATTGTAAATATTTTCAGTGTTCTACCAAGATAAGCTTACCAATATTATGTATTAACGATCATATTTTTATCATAATTATTATACATATGTTCTTGTTTTATTTCACATTAATGTGTGTACTCGTATGTGTAAATTAAATTGTGATACAATTGCATTTATAATGAACATGCAAGGTTTGTTTCTTTTTGACATTTGGCGCATTTGCTTTTTCAGCTGCAGGAAAACCCGGAAAAACCTGCAGCACCACATCATCTGAAGACCTTGATCTAACTATGTCCTCTCTCTCATAAAACAAAATGTAGGGTGTTTCCAGAGACTCCAATAAATTCAATGCATCGCCAGAACACTTCGTGACACGACTATCGTCAAACTTAAACCAGTCCGTTTAGTCTTTGACCAGACGTAATAATGACCAAATTCAACGCCAGAACCACATGAAGAGGTTGTAGTTCCGTACTGAAATTAGGGCAATGCATGATCTCATCAAAATTATGTGAAGGAGGAATAGTTCCAAGTACTGAAGAAGCATTGCCACGTTGAATAGCAATACTAATTCTTTTTATCACAAAAGAGGTAGAACGGTGATCTTTCGTTGCTTGGCCTATTCTTGTTCCAAGTTCGTGAACGAATAACAGAGACTCCGGGCCATA
>WOGO01002898.1:0-15086 GCA_015342085.1 Leptinotarsa defecta | reverse complement strand
CGTGTTTTTTTAGTTTTTTTAACAATATTTATTTTTCATTTTTTAGTTTGGTATGCTATGAAAGCGTATTTTTTAGTATTTTTAAACTATATTTATTTTATCTGAACTTTGGCATCAATCAGCCGTATATTGTTTAGCAAAATGACCATTGATATTTTCCGATTCCGGAGAGGGAGCCTGAAAATCAGCTACCTAGCCCAAGGCAGAAGGCGCGCAAAAGAGGGTTACAAATAAGGCAGCAGGCGCGCGTGTTAATAAAAAAAATACTTTTTTCAAATGAAGAAATACATGAAAAGTGAGTTCGAATTATATCAAGGAGATTACGTACAGGGCCATTTGCCCGCGAATAGATCAAGCAATAATGTAGATAATTCTGTCAAATACAGATCCCGAGCTTGAGAGTTACGAACAAAAAAAAAAACATACATACATAAATACAGGTGAAGCTAATATAAAAGCGTGATAAAAAAAGCAACACATTGGGAGTCGGCGATGGGGTCCTAGAAACCTACAAATTACAATGTATATATTTTCATCTCACCCATAGTTCACAATGAAGGAGCCTGACTTAAGCTTGAAATTATTGCAATTTTCCAAAAAGTGAAGTATTTTGATTTGGTTCTATCAGTTTAGCGGTAGATACAGCTAGCAGAGCCCAATGATTAAAATAAAACAACAACGCATAGAAAATTCAAAACAAGCACTTTTACCAATCAACAAATTTCGGCTTGAAATTTGCGGAAAATATCCCCGTGAAAGTTCCCGCAAATTTTAACAGAGAGCGATGTACCCTCAATGATTTCGGGACGAAATTTGTGGGGAATTATTTTCCGTGATTCATAAAAAGAAACACAATGGGCTGTTTGGAATGGGAACTTTGTCACTGTTCATAGTTTTCATTTCACACTTTGCTATTTCTGGGATACTATATTTTTTTATGCTAGGAAAGTATAAAAAATATAGTGTTATGCAACGATCTATACAATTTCAGACTGTTTGCGTTCAATCTATGGATGTTTTCCAAGGAATCAGGAGCGACAGTAGATTTTTCTGGTCTTCGAAATTGAATATGTGCTGCGTGTTCTTTGAAACGAGTTTTAATGGCTCACTTAGTCTGACCGATTCATTTTTTGTCGTAGTCCTCACAGCTTATTTCATGTATACCCGACTTTTCATCTGCCAACATGTTATTTATGGGGTTGCCTAACAACTGTTTAAGTGAACAAGTAGTTTTGAAGGCTAATTTCACGTTCAACTTTGCGAAAAAAAATCTAATCCGTTAATGTATCTTGGTTTATACGGAAGGACGAATAATTTTTAATCCATGTCTTTTTTGAAAGTCGAAGATTTACCAAGATTCTCCCCAAATTTACGTTTCCTTATTAACTAACCTTATTAACCTAACGTGTGTTAGGAATCACACGTTAAAAGGTAAGACCTCGTTAATCTTTCGCTCGCACAAGATTCAACTTCTGAGGGTTGTTGTTCGTAGGGGTGCGACGACAGCTGGTTAACGGAAAAACAGATTTCAAACAGATTTTTTTAACCGTATCTACAATATTTGTTTTCAGCTATTTCTCTGATAACATTTTTTTCAACATCGTATGACGTACAAGGCTATGTACAAGAAATTTGAGACCTGCCATTTCGTGTTGTAGATAATAGTGGTAGCTAACAGGAATATATCTAAAAGCACTAGTATACTTTTTGTAGATATCACATTCTAGACCATAGTTACAAAGCTAGGTTAACAAAGAAACGTAAGAAATGTTACTTGAGGAAACAACACATACGCTCCGTGCGTATGTGTTGTTTCCTATTTTCGGAAAATAAATGTTGCCCATATTTACACTTAACTGCACCGTGCTGGTTTATATTAAACCTATTAATTATAAATTTTGAAGAACTAATATTTTTTTCAATCTAAAAATTTGTTTGTTAGTTATACGTTTGTTGAATAACGGATATTTACAATTCGTAAATGTACTCAAAAGCCGTGAGATTTTTTAAAATAAGAACATCAATTTGTTTTTCATTTTTTCAGTCTACTGTTGAAAGGCTTTAGAGATTATCCCTGACAAAAAATCAGAATATTTTGATTCTTGCTTTTTTATAAACAATTTGAGGTAAGTATAGAAATATGAAAAATGTAAATTGATCTGCCAAACATTTTTTCAAATATTCCGATTGTTCTATTTTCTGATCACGAAACAATACATGAATGTGATTTTCAATTGTTTTACACCCATTATTCAAAATAGTGTTTTTGGAGTTTTTGGATTTACTGAATGGTATGCTAACAAAGTTGTGTAGTGAGAATGTCGATATCATTGTTGGAGGTGATTTCAATTTGAATTTCTTGAGAACAAGTATAAATATTTCACAGCTTCTCGATCTGTTAGCTTGTTTTAATATCGAAGTTAGTGTCAACTCTCCAACAAGAGTGACATCATACTCCGAGACATGTATTGATAATTTTTTTATTAAATGTAATAGGCACTTTGAAGGAACAGTTAAGGACTTGCATTTATCTGATTACTTTGCACAATTGTTAGTTATGGAAGATTACATTTTAAAAAAAAGTGTAATAAAACAAAAAATTACTCCTTCCGCAGGGATCTCTGTAAAGAAAACATCTCAAGATTTCAGGACTACTTGAAAAATGAAAATTGGTCGGAAATGTATGCACTAGACTGTCCAAACTTGGCCTACAATGTTTTCTCAGAGATGCTATTGTATTATTTTGAAATTTCATTTCCATTAGGGAGATTCAGTGTGAAAACAAGAAAGGGCAATGATAATATTATGACACCTGAATTGCAAGAATTGAAAAATAATGTTATTTTGTATACCTCCATTGCTAAGCATGATGACAACTACAAATAAATAAGTAAATATTACAGTAACTATACAAAGAAAAATTAAGTTGTGCAAGAAAAGAGTATCATCATTACCAAATTTTCAATTCCGAAAACAAATCTAAAACTACTTAGCAGATCACTAATCAAATTAAAAAAAAAAACCTAAACAAAATAGTGCTATAACTGTTAAACTCAAGGATGATGATATTGGAGAAAAAGAACTAGCTAGTATGTTCAATGAAAATTTTACTAAACCATTGACTGAAAACAGGTGCTATGATCTAAGTTTCCTTGCACAAAATATGTCAAATAACTTGAATAGTTTTTTCCTATCTTCAGTTTGTGACAGTGATGTCTTAGAGCTCATTTCTCAACTGAAAAATTCCAATGCTTCTGGTCATGATTTTATCTCTAATAACTTGCTGAAAAGTTGCCGTTTTGAACTTTGTCGTCCCCTGACATATTTAATAAATCTGTCTTCTGTGAATGGAATTTTTCCAGCAAATTTGAAGCTTGCAACAGTATGCCCATTATTTATAAAAGGTGATGTGAATGACCTAGACAATTATAGAGTAATAAGCCTACTGTCAAGTCTTTCCAAGCCATTCGAGTTGAATCTAAAACAACAATTGACTATGTTTTACGAACAAAACAAACTATTGTCATCCTCACACCACAGTTTCACTAAATCCAAGAGTACAGAGTCAGCCCTATGTGAATTTCAGTCGAGAATTGTTAATGCTCTCGACAGACTTCTCACGTGCTTTTGATTGTGTGGACCATGAACTGTTACTATCTAAGCTTCGTAGATCAGGTGTAAGAGGGGTACCACATGATTTGGTGAGATCTTATCTTATAGGTAGGAGGCAAAAAGTGAGAATTGGTTAATGTACAGGCGATGATTGTGATATAAAACAGGGAGTTTCCCAGGGTTCGAATTTAGGCCCCTTTTTTTTCTTGTTATTTGCTAATGAACTGATTACGTTCATCAGTAAAGCAAACTCGGTATTCGTTACACGTTATGCTGATGATACAAATATTTTGATTGTTGAAGACAACATGGAGGCACTCCATAAAACTGCTGAGGATATATATGAACTGAGGATATATTGTGAACTGAAAAAAACAATTTGAAACTCAACAAATCTAAAACTAACACCATATTGTTCAGCAGACGTGGTCAAAGGGATTCAAATGTGATACTATATGAAAATAGTGAAAAATCAATTACCCCTGTAGAAACTGTAAATGTGCTAGGAATTGTTCTAGATAAAAAATTAATTTGGAATCAACGTATTGATACTTGTAATAAACTAAAGAAAAGCTGCTATTCTATTAGATTCATGTCAAATCGTTGCAGCTCTAGTATACTCTTAACATTGTACCATGCTAACTTCCATTCACACCTTCGATATGACATTCTCAACTGAGGCATAAGTGCTTCTGTTGAAAGGATATTTCTCCTCCAGAAATATGCAGTTAGAATAATAGCTAAGCTAGGGTATCGTGATTCATGTAGAGATGCTTTTAAACAGCTAAAAATTTTTACAGTTGCCAGCACATACATACTAGAGGCTAGTGCATACGTTTTTAAAAATAAATTCAATTTTCAGTCCTCTCTTCCAAATCATAACCACAATACTCGTTCGAAAGATCTAATTGTACCAAACGCTCATAGTACTTCTTTGTATGAAAAAAGCGTAAAGTACAGTGGGTGTAAATTATACAATATGCTTCCAATAGCTCTTAAGAATTCCCCAAATATTAATGTGTTCAAAAGTCAGCTGGAAAAAATGCTACTTCAAAGGACTTGTTACACCATTCAAGAATTTGCCAATCAACTAACCTGAGATCTTGAGCTTCAGCACTTTCAATACTTGAGAAATACTTGAGAAATTGTGTGTTGATTATATTTTGTTAGCTTTTTTATAGTCTATAACTAGTTACATTCATATTTTTATATTTATATGTTACTTTCATTACTTATGGATGTTTATCACTGTTTGTGTTATTGTGTTGTTTATATTATTTTGACTGACTTATAATATGGTTACATGTAGTTATTACATTTATATGTTTTTAAATTTACTTTTATAATTGACATTTTCTTTCTTTATTATGCATTGATTTCTGTCAACTGTACTTTTCAACCAAAGAAATAATAATTATTATTATTATTATAAAAAATCTCACACCCTTACTCTCACCAAATAATAAATCTTATTGTTACGAGAGTTGATACTTTTTTGTAGGAAATACTTTTGGAGATATTTGCCAGAAAAACGTTTTTTACTTTTTAATATTTGTTTGAAACTGTCGCAATTTTTATGAGGTATTTCAAATGTTTCAACTAATTCCAATATGCTTATCCAAATCGAATGACACCTCGATTACAATTTTCAAGGAAGGTGGACAGAAAATCGTTGAGAAGGAGCTCACACTTTAAAATATATACTACATTTTTCCATGCCTTTCTAAATATTTACATATCTATTATGTTCGTTCCTATAATATAAATCTTTTTTTTGCCCATGTCTGGATGATAATCAAAACCGTTAGAAATATATTTCCCTCTATCAATTTCAAGAATGGCTAGATAAACTTCTATTCCATCCTTTTTTATCTCGCTTTTTATTTTTTAAACCAATATTTTCATTTCCATTTTTTTAAAAGTTCCTTCATTGCCAAATTTAAAGTGCATTAAGTAGTTATCATTAACTTTTTTGATTTGATATTTTTTTCCTTCAAAGGTTTTGTTAGGCAAGTACTTATTCAGAGATCAGAGATTTGCTAGTAAAGCCTAAATGTTTATCAATTGAGCTAAAGAAAATATAGATCCAGAAAATAGATATCAGGAAAATATGGATTTGGTTATGCAACTTTGAAAAAGTAAGGAATTTAAGAATTCATGATAGACAGTAACTTAAAAAATTATTGAATTTAATATGCTTTCTACATTTCACGCCAATTTGCAAATATTAAAAAAAGACATGTTACTATGGTAAACATTTATTTATCCATGTACAATATAATAAAGTAAACATCCATAATTTTAAAGAAGGTTTGACAAAATTCTTCGGCACAATTCACAACCCAATTTAGGCAAAACTTGCAAGTCTCGGTAAACGTATTGCTGCAAATAAAAAAGAAACAAAACGTTATATTTATGCATAATGCATTTCTAGGCCCGCTGGTAGAGTATACTACTTATATGAGTCATGAATTTTCATTTTCAAATACATCTAAAGGAAATATTGACATTTGTAGGTATTTTATGATCTGTGGTTTGATAGTATATGCATTTTGGTATCACTCGACTGACAATGAGGAGTTTGAAAACATTATTTAAAAAGTAACTCAGCATGACACAGGTTTAGCATCAAACATAATGCCAGATTAGACTAGGCTAAACGGATTGGTGAATACAGAGAATTTTCTAGAAATTTCAACAGCATTATAAAAAAAAGAAAGAGGAAAACACCAAGTTGCTAATAAACCTTTCACAACATGAGGCACAGAGAAGAAATGAGTAAGTCTTCAGAGGCAGGTCAACATCAAGAAAGTTTGAAATGAAATGTACACAAACAGGTTGCAAAAGGCATGAACATAGAATTAAATTAACAGATAAAGAATTCAAGAGTCCAGCTTGATAGTACCTACAAGGTCAGTGAATATTTTCTTCTTGGGTAGGTACACCAGTTTCAACGAGAACAATCTCACCAGTATCAGTAAGCCCATCGCAACATAAAAGTATATATTCTAAAACAATTTAGAAATGAAGAGACGTGGTTTTAGAGTATGAAAGTCGGACATAACATCAGGAATCAATAAAAAAAAACTCGTAATATAATTGAAAATTATATAAAACTCATTGTCATTGACCTGCCATCGGATTCGATAACTTACCTAATTTAGGAGAAATAAAATGCCATATATACCTCCTCACATCCCAAACTAGTTAATCACATTATTAAAACAAGCAGTTAAAAAACGATACTCACCAAGAAACATTTTTGGCATTTTGTTACTAAAAAATATCAGCACTAAGAATTGAATCATGCAAACCAACACATAAGCTGAGAGTATTTACAGACGATTGGTGTATAACTGTGAATTAGTTTGGCACAGCAACTCGTGGAAAGATCACTATCTCAATTTGAATTAACGAATAGCTTGGATATGTTTCTGACAGTACATATGTCATATTTTTCAGAAAGTAAGATTTTAATTTCAACAACTGGCATATATCCAGAATACAAGCGTATTTACGTTAATTATGTTCTTGAAAACTAATTCCCCAATCGTTAAAATCATGTAAATGTAAATCGTTTTTAGCTGTTACTTTTAGATTGAAACTGAAAGAAAAAAGTCCTCTTGAAACAACTACTTTTCCATGAGCATTGAAAAACATGAAACAAAAAGTACATTCGAACAACTACTTTCATATGGACATTGAATTATACGAAAATCACTTACTTATATGAAACACTATCAAAAAACTAATCTCTCCTAAAGAGTATTATGAAAATGAGAAATAAAACTTCCTATGTTTTTTTACCACTTTTACTTGTAACTAATGTTGTTACTGTAGTTTTGTCCAATATGGCTATTTTCAAATAATTACCATAAACCAGTTTATTGTAATTGTTTAATAATGTCCTTATAGGACCAGTTCATTGTAATTGTTTGAAAATGTCCTTATAGAACAAAACTGCAGTAACAACACTAGTTATAAATAAAAGTGGTAAAAATCCATAGAAAGTTTTATTTCTCATTTTTCATGATGATCTCCTACTGTGTAGTAACCTACATCCATCAATTTATTGAAAGAGTTTAATTTTTTGTTTTCAAATTCCTGTATTTGACAACATTAAAGAATATTTGTGGTTTCTACCAGATTCATAGGATCGGTTCTCATTTTTTGTAATGGTTCATAAGTTCTACATATTATTATTGTGAAAGAAAATCATCTTTCAGATTTTTACTGGAGTTGTCAATTTCGTCGGTTACCCAGGATTTTTTCATTGCATTATTCTTAATGTCTGCCTATCAAACATTTTCCAAAACATATCAAAGAATATATAAAATTTATCATTTCAGCTGAAAGCATTGTATTGAAGTCGAAATGTAACAGCTTGACCAGTTGTATTTCTCGCAAGAATTTATTCAGTTGAAGGTGGATTATTTCTGCTACATTACAAGGCTGATTTGGCATAGCCTCACCATAGCTTGAATGTTTTTGATGGTGCTCTCTGGATCTTGGTGACTTTTTGAATTAATAAACCAAGAACCTTGCCACTTATGATTTTTCGTTAAGGAAAAAACACAAGCACTACAGGAAAATCTTTAAGACGCTCTAAGAGCGGTGCCTGTGCAAAAGTAGTGATTCACGTTGAATTTGAAACGCAGTTACCTAAATGAAAAAGTTCTTATAAACAGTGAAGTTCTAGGGGTACTTAGTTGAACCTCAGAACGATGAGCAGTCACAGTCCGTCACGTATTTCTGATATGTACTGCTCTTGGTGGAAGTCACTTGAACACCTCCCGTGAAAGTATCTACAAAAAAGAGAGACAAATCTCCAACCTTTTTTCAATGTTTCAAACTATCAAGATTACAAGTGATGTTCGTGTCTCCAATCAAGCGGATGACTTTTCTGGATGGAATCCAACAGCTTCAGGGTATGCTTAGGGGCGAAGCTCCATACATGGGAACAATATTCCAAAGAAGATCTGATCTGAGCTTTATAAAGCATCAAAAGTTGCTGAGGTGTGTACAGTTTTCTGGTTTGGAATAGTGTTTCAAGCTTTTGAGAAGCAGCCTTTGCAATTTCAGCGACATGATTGTGCTAAGACATATTGATGTCCATTTTAACCCCCAACAATTTTATCCAAGCAGAAAGCGGAATTGTCTGTCCAGACATTATTATATCCGGTTCGGAGACATTTACCTTTTTGGAGAAAACCGATGCCTGGATTTTTGTAGCATTGAATTGAACCTGTTTTTTTTTGTACCTTGGGAGCTGTCTGACTTGTCCATTTAGTCCAAGTATCCAGAAAACACTGCAGCCTCTTGGGCTCATTGCATTTATTCTCCCATCTTCTCATGACACCATTCCGTCAGTCTCGTTCCCTGTACTAGTTTGTACAGGTTCCGTGTTGGATGTTCGTCATATTCTTCTGGGCGTATATAGTCCATATATAGCCTGCCTCCTGTAATTCAGTGCCTCACATTCGCATAAGATGTGTAGAGCTGTTTCTATCCCTTTGTTGCTTAATCTGCAGCTGAGGTCTCCGTTGTACAGCCCCATTTTATTCAGGTGTCCTCTAAGTAGACAATTGAACCTGGTTACTTTCACCTCAATTTGAAATCACCTTCATATCCTGATTAAGATAGGCATCCTCCTGCTGCCAGCAAAGATTTACATTCGCCCCCGATGTCCTGGAATCCAAATAGAATGATGATACAAGTGTGTCGTCGTCAGCAAAGGAATATATTGGATTCCTGTTTTTTGTTCAATAAGTCGTTGATATACAATGAAAAAAAGGGTTGGAGACAATATGGATCCCTGGGAAACACCAGCGTTGATGGCAAAAGTATTCGAGTGGTATCCATCGATGGCCACTTGCAGGGAATGTTTTTTCAGGAAAATGGAGAGCCTTACACATAAATGATCCGACAAGCTATATCTTGGAAGTTGGGCCAGCGAACCCTCATGCCACACACGGTCAAAGGTCTTAGAAATGTCAAGTGCAACAGCTCTTGACTCTCCATGTAGGTATGTAAAATGTTTGGCACTGTTGATAGATAGGAGACTGAACTGGAAAAATCACATAGACTACTCATCAAAAAATGATGCAAAATATTGCTCTGCATTGAGAATACTGTCGGAACATGTCTCAACCGAAGCTGCCTTCTCTGCATACCATGCTTATATTCAATCTAGGAAAAAATTTGGAATTATATTCTAGGGAAACTCTGTTGATATCTCTAGGATACTCATACTACAAAAAAAATGTATCAGCTATATCTATAAGATGAAAAAAAAACGATAGCTGCAGAGAACCTTTTATTCGGAACAAAATTTTAACTTTGATAAATCTCTATATATATGAAGGAGTAGTATTTGTAGCAGAAAATAAATCATAACTTCCATTAACTGTGAAAAGGATCACGTATATAATACCAGAACAAAGAATGACCTTAGAAATGAGAAATGCAACTCTATACACACATACAGAGAAATGTCAAATATAGCATTATAAACATTTACAATAAATTTCCACTCGCTCTAAGAAATCTTCCAATTTCTACAATGAAATGTAGTTTGAAGAACTACCTGGTAGAAAAACCTTATTATAGCTTGCAGGAATTCTTAAATGATAGTATGCTAACTATATGAATGTTATTTATTTATGCCTGATTTTATATATTTTTTTGTCTTAAAACTACTTGTGTGATAATATTGATTATGTATGTAAAGCTTTGATTTGTTATTTAGTTGTTATTCATTACTGACATGTTCCACACTCCTCGCAGTTTATATATGTACATTATATGTAACTGGAACAAATTAGGATCTATCTATGTACTGTATTTTTCAATATTACACGACATAGTATTTTGACAAGTCATTGAATGCAACTAATCCTAAATCTAAATAAATATTGTTTAATGGTTATGGTTGAAATATATATATTGGTTAATCAAAATATAGATGACATACTATAGAAGATCGCCTGTTGATCTTTGTTTCCAAAAGACATATTTTTGATTGCTCAAGATGTTGAAGCCTTCCAAATATTTAAAGATATGGCGGTTTACAGCTTTCTCTATTACATACTCACATTACTCACTCCTGTTAGCTATCAAGAGGACTTTAATTTCAATTTTTTTACTTAATAATTCAAGAATAATTTTAATATAATCAGACACACTATGTATTTCAAAATATTTGCTCTGCTAGCTCAATGTTAAGCCAGCACAACCCAATAGAAGAAAATGAAAATTTTCCCCGTATTACATAACTTTACACTTATTATAGGGTACTCTCTATATCTATTGTGGATATTTTAAGGCTTGTTGAAAAAAAAGGTGGGTCTGCTTTCGATTCAGCTAGTTTAACCGTCAATTTGGCAAAACCCAATTGAAAGCCTTCACTTTAGTTAACATTAAAAAAGTTATATGTCAAACTTTGCTTAGGCAAACCATAATCATGACATTTCAAAACATGAAATACTCCAGATAGTCAAAAATGTGTGGAATTATAGCATACATACCACTGGTAGTTAAACAACTGGTCTATAGTTACTTGTCCTTATTGAATTTGATAATGGGTAGAAGCTTTATTGGTGATAACTATTGCAAACAAAAATAGTGTGCGTTACCAAATTTCCTACACCATTTACTGAAACTATTCAAGATACTGAAAATAACAGTATTCAACTTCATTTTCATGAGTTCCATCAAAATGCATGTGAGGACAAAAAATCATTAGCCACACCTGTTAAGCAAGCAAAACCACTTTAAATTTATTTTTAGGCCATAATCTTAGCTTAGTATCTGGCTAATTCTGTACTCTAGTCCAGAATTATTTGCTATTCATTCAACGGAGATATTGTTAACGTCTTAACATCTAGCAGAATCCAACCACAGAAAAAAACATTTTCTTGAATAAGACTATGTCATAACTTCAGGATCAATTCAAACTTTTTTCTATGTGTGTTTTTTTTCAAATATGTGAGTTTTGCTAACTTCACCCTTAATCTGGCAGAAATTAATCGAAATCCTTCACTTTTTGGAAAATTTGAACTTGTAAAACGTATGTATAAGCATATGTACAAGAAAGTTTAGACCTGCCATTTTATGTTGTGGACAATGGTGTAATACGTACAAGCCTGTGTACAAGAAAGTTTAGACCTGCCATTTTGTATCATGGACAATGGTGTGAACTATCGGGAATATATCTAAAAGTACTGGTATTTTTCCTATAGACATTAAAATCTAGATCCTAAGACATCCAAGAATGGTAACTGTTCGTTGTTCTCAATTATGTATGTAAACCTAATATTCGGGGATCTGTTATTAATAGTTGAAACAAAGTCCTCTACCTTAGAAAATTGAAAATACATCATCTTAATATCGGATCCAAGTCCTTAAATCGCAAATATATCTTCTACATATCGGTTCCAAGTCCGTGAAAAGTAATCCAACTCATCTTGTTTGCTTTCACTCTGCTCATGAACAAATGAACTATGAAGGGGGACAGTGGGTTTCCCATTGCCATGCCTTTGTGCTGTCTGTAAAACAGACTGGAGACAATTCTGTTACATACAGAACTCTGATAGTTGTATGTAGTCATCAATTACTTTTCCACTGAGACCACTGACAATCAGAAGATCCCTCGAATATACAATAATTTTTGGCGACGTTTATGGTATAAGGACACTTGGAAAAAATGAGGATACATCAAATGATACTGAAAGTAGCTTTCAAAACTTCTTGCTCAGTTTAACAAATGTTAGGTAACCCTAAAGGCTGAATGTTGGAAAATGAGGATATATGAAATGAGCTGTGCAGACTGTAACAAAAAATACATAGGTCAGACTGAGCAAGTTATCGAAACTAGTTTCGAAGCCAAGTAGCATATACCTAATTTGAGAGACTAGAAATATCTAGTGTTGCTCAACACACCTTGGAGAATGACTATAGAATAAATGAAAACTGTCTGAAATTATTGAGATCGGTACATAACACTAGATGTTGGAATGCTTTTGAAAGTCTGGAGATGTCAAAGTGTGGCATGAGAACTATGAACAGTAACAAAGGTCCCATTCCAAAAAGCTCATTGTTTATCTTTATGTGAAACTCTCTGTTAAAATTAGCGGAAACTTCCACAAGAAAATTTCTCATTAATTTCTACTCAGAAGAACAACTTTATTTATTTAGTAGGACATGTCCTAATATAAAATAGTAATACAAACATGTTTCTAGACTAGCAGTAATATATAAAAAAATTGGAACACTGAAAGTAAAACAATGTAAAGTATATAAACTCGTGAGAACGGGATTGAGTATGTTGAAAAACATTCTGGAAAATTGTAGCAAGTAGATTTATAGTGACTGAATGTTTACTGATCCTCGTTTTAAATACATAAATGGTATAGGATTCCTTGATTCCCAGAATCATTAATGTGTGTCTGAAATGTAGATAGAAATAGATACCAGTTTTAGAGTTAGGAATCAGTATACTTAATCTCCTGAAGATGCCAACTGGGTTGGTAAAACGTGTATCAAGAAGAGTATTGCAGTTCTGGTGTTTGGGAAAAGTGCTTCTTTCCGATAGGTTGACCAGTTTTTTAAGTGGACATTTGCAGCCATAACCAAGGCACAAAAGTACCGAACCAGTTCTACTTTTCATGAATCATTCTATCAAAAATTATTTTCATGTGAAACAAGATGTAAAGTACATAAGTTCTTAGTTTTTAAAATATATTTTCATTGTTTTCCAAATTTCTTTTTCTTCTTCATCTAATAAAACATGAATATGTTACCAAAAGATTCATTGTTAGAATGAGCTGGGGTGTAGATAATCAAAAATTACTATATTATGATATTCAGAGGCCATAGCACAAGGAGAAAATAAGGATGTACCCATAATTGTTATTTAGTTTCACTATCTAACGGTTAATTTTCAAAAATAAAATAGAGGATAGTTTCATGCAAATTGTTTGAAGCAATGTCCAAATTGATGTCGTATAATTTTTTGGTATCTTGTATAATAAAATGTTGACAAGAGAAAGTTCAATAATGCTTCTGTCTATTGAAGAAAAATTAATCAAACATGAAAGCGTTACTCACCTTCTTCCCTAGATATGGTAGATTCATCTGGTGAAAGTGGTTCTTCCGGACCTCTAGATCCATCATAAATTAGTGATGTTGTCCTAGCCTCTCGAAGTCTTGTGAAGTAGTCTGCTGCATATGCTATAACATCCCCAGGTTGTTCCAATAAATAACTAATAGTGAATTCGAGAAGGACCTCACGCAGATCGTCTGGAACTTGAATACGGGGTCCTGCTTGTCCTCGACTCATATCTCTCACAATTTTTTATTCCAAATGATTCCTGCACTTATAATTTACCTACCAAGTTTTTACGCTGATAGATGAGATTTAGAATATATATCTAGGGAACCAAATTAACTACAGGGTAAGCCCTCAGATACTCTCATTAACTTTTCAAATTCCAGGTCCAGCTTGAAAGATTAAATGTATTTTTGTGTATTGAACATATCACCAAATATCACTTTCCGAAAATTGTGTCAAACTTAATAGCACCATTCAATTGTTTTCAGTCACAGGATCTTTGATATACCTATCGATGAACTTACAAATTATCAATCCCAAGGCGAACCAGCCCTTTGCGAAAATGAAGGTTGGTAGGGAATGAAAATCTCTTCCCTTTTACGAAATAAATAATCTGCACAATGCGGAATGAAAATTAATTCAATGCATTCTCAAGTCGCTTAGGCGTCACTAAAAACCTGCACTCTGCGCCACTATAATCAATGATTAATGATCGACTCGACTGACAACAGTGACACTTTTAAGATGACAGGTGGAAAACTGGAACCTGAACTAGCGGCGGCAACAGAAACTAAAGGCGCACAAACTTTCATTCGTTCCCGATGTTATGTACCACCTGTGACATAGATGACCCTTTTTACCAGTGCCGTGGAAAAAGGTTTACACATTCTTGTAGGTATGTGTTCAAAATTTCAAAGAATTAATTGAGATGACTATTAGTTTGTATTAAATATCACTAGGGTCTCATAAAGTGTCGGAGAAGATTAATCATTGTTCATAGAAGATATATTATTCCCAAAGATATAATCTCTCTTTCATGCAAAAATTCATTGCATTCACCTAGGTATGTCCATTTCCTTCAATATGTAGGTATCTTTGAAATATGTTCAAAATATGTTTTTTCCGTTAACCAGCTATCGCACCCCTACGAACGACAACCCTCAGAAGTCGAAACTTGTGCCATCTAAGGACTAACGAGGTCTCAAATTTAACGTGTGATTCCTAAAACGGGTTGGACTATAACAAGTGAAAATCGAGCGTTCAGCCTGGGGCTTGAACCATCGTCTCACACATCGGCCGATTGACTGATGAGTGAACAAAGTACCCAGGTCAAACCACCTGGCTACCGACCGACTATATGAGA
>WOGO01002897.1:0-15089 GCA_015342085.1 Leptinotarsa defecta | reverse complement strand
CGAAGTTTAAAATTTATAGGCCAATTATTTATACCTTTTATCCCATTATTTACGCCAACGGAGATTTGGAAAAAATTTGTTAGTTAATAATTGAATCAATTTTTGAAGAATGGTGATAAAACTTTTTTTTCTGCGGGACACGATTCATTCAAGTGTTAAGAAGATACTAGATTTTTTCAAATTTTTAAAATGGCATTTTATGTTATAAAAAAATTATTTCTTTAGCGGCAGCGCGCTTATGCCGTAACAGCCGCGCGGAACCCTAATTTCAACGTCAAATTAAAATTATAAATAATAGAGATAGAGTTTCGGGAGTCGGGACTTTTTTATCGGAAATTTCCTCCTCTTTAACGAGCTTTTATCAAAATTTGATATTTCTTGAGTTATTAATGAAAAACTAAATACCATTTTTTTAAAATCATATTTTGTTAATAACAATTGCAATTTTTTACCTGCACCAAAATTTTCCAAAAACATTTTTCTAGAGGCGATTCCGAATCGAATGAGCTATCGCTCATATTTTTAGGACCTATTTTTCATGTTTTTGAACTTGTTGATTAGACTATAAGTCTAGATTTTTGAAGAAACCCCGTTCAGTTATTTTCATTTCTCTTAATGAAGTACATCTTGGAATAATTTCATATAAGAGAATGGTTTGAGTTTTTTGAACTAATGATTTGTAAGAAAAACAAGTAGAGGCATAAATATTGTGTCATCGTGTATGATATACTGAATAACTATAAAATATTGCCTGTAACAGAGTTATTTCAACACGAATATTTATTGCCCAGCAACTATAACGGTGTTTGAACAGAGGCTAATGCACTTATCCAAATGTAAGATTTTATCTGCTTATTCATTTCACTTTTGAAGGTCGTACCTGGACTGAAGACTTTGGTATGTGAAAGAAAGTATGTTGCAAAAAGGATAATTTGCACTGAATTGAACATACATTTCTTGGAAAGATTATGACGAATATGGTGGACAAATATAAAAACTCGAAGTGAAGATAGGAGTTTGTCACTTATAACAAAATTCAATCTGTTTTTTTCCTACCATTCTCTCATTTGTGGAATATAGAAAAAAAGTGAGAATGATTTATTATTATATTTCCAAGAATTGTGGTTAAGTATCATCAAACATAAGTGAGGCTTTACATGGCTCAACCAGAATGATATAATATTTTAAATAGTTTCACAAATCGATATAAGTTTATTCATTGAATCGAACCTGAAAATCAATATTAATCAATCCGAAAAGTCATATAACTCACTTTGAAATATATAAAATATAATAAAATGAGTTATACCACATACTAAAAAAAAATAGTCGATTTTATCGAAATCAGTATCACACATGATACTCTAATGATATTTTTTAATCATAAATGAATTCGGCAAATAATCCCTTTTTATTGTTGTTTTTGAAAATGTATTCGAATATACCCATTCACGTTACAGGGATATTCATATTCGAGTCAATGCCTGGGGCTCTCGTGAACAGTAAGATTTAGAAAGTAGATTCAATAGTTACAAAGTTGGCTATATTTTTTACTATTGAATTATACAAAAAATGGCCTCTGAATTTTTTCATCATATCAGAATATGATGATAGATTTTTTTATATAGACGTCAAACTTAGGCTTCTCCAAATATAATATTTCAGATACGTATTGTCCATATCATAGTGTGAAATGGAATATTGAAATTCCTGAGAGTTTCAGTTATTTTATGATCACCAAATGAATTTTCATTGTGTTTATGAGTGCCCTGATTAAAATCAAATCATACTCTCTTCAAGTACCATTGCTTTTTCTCAAAAATCTTTTCAATTATTTATAATAATAATAATATGAATTCATTGAATTTTCCATACTTCCAAGAATCAGTCAATAACAATTCAAACAATCTGAACAAATTCAGAAAATTCACAAAGAACACCCTGTTCATGGGTATTACTGTTTTATTCACAATATTCACATTATAAATTAGAACAGTGAGAGTGAAATGGATTTGACAATTCAGGTTATGAAAATGTAAAGATGTGGAAATCTTAAATGTTAGAAATGTTAAAATGCAAAAATATAATCATGTAAGAATGTAAAAAGGAAATATGTAAAAATAAAATGCAAAAAAAGTAAAAATGTAAATATTAAAATAAAAATGCAAACATCTAAAAAGTATCAAAATTGTAAAAAAAGTTAGGTTGTAAAATGTGTCATTATTCGCCATGATTTCATAATATTAATGATGGAAAGAATCCAATACAAATATTTGGCAAATAAATGTCCCATTTTACTAGTTCCCATTTTAGTAGGTAGTTTCAACAGAGTTCTTACGTGATATAAATAATTTTAGTGATGAAGGAGCACTTACTAAGGCCTTGCCTGAGCGGGGGTGTTCTTTCATCGTGTATGGTTATTGAATAATTATAAGTATAATATCAAAAAAATAGTGGGGTAGAGACATTAGACGTGGAATAGTGTATTTGACTCGTAGACATATACACATTTTTGCAGCATTTAAAGAACACTTAAGTAATGTATGCGGTAAAAGGAGCATAAGGAAAAATATAGAGAAATATAAGGGATATGAACATCAACCCATTTTCTCTGGGTAAATATAGTAAGGCAAATGATAACATTTCATACATTCGAGGGCTCAAGTAATCGATTTATATAAATTGTATCTGTTTTTGAAATGAAACATTTGACATCTCTTTTGAGTGAAATAGTTGTCGGTGCAAGTCTGGTTTTCAGAGGTAAGTAATTGTAGAGCCGGTTTGCAAGATGAATATATGTTCTCTGAACGATTGTTTTTGTTGAGCATGTCGTATTCAGTTGCGCATTGGTTTCAAGTCTTGTATTATGCTTGTGATCTACCTACATAGTTCAGTTTTGTTCGTTTTTTGTGTTGTTCAACAACAGTTCCTAGGAAGTAAAGTTGTCTGAGGTCGAGCAATTTTGATTCTTTGAGAAGTGTTTCCGATGAGTATTGTGTTGGTTTTCTGAGGAGGATTTTTAGAATTTTTTTCTGTAATACATCTAATTTTTTCAAATGTGATGTTGCTACTCCGCCCCAGCTTCTTATTCCTTATGCAAGACGAGACTGACTCTATAATTGCATAATAAATTGTTTTCATTCGCGAGGTATCTATTATATTTCGTAAGTACTTGAATTTATAAAGTGTGCTCCTCAATGTTTTAGTCACTTGGTCAACATGATAGTTCCATTTCAGGTGTCTATCTATCACTATTCCTAAATACTTGATTTTTTCTGCTGATCGAATTGTTATATCGTTTGCGATATTCAATGTATCATATTGGGTTAGTGAGTTGGCATAGCACGAGAATCGTAAAAAGAATCTTTTTTCGTGATCAATCGATAGTTTTTTATCCGCAAAGCATTCAAAGAGTTAGTTTACTCATGTCATCTGGTACTTTAGTTTTGAGGTTATTCCAGCTATCAGCACAGTACAATACTACTGTATCATCAGCAGAGCAAACGATGCTGCCACAAGTATCGTGTCGTTATATGTCGTTAATATGTATTGTAAAGAGAATTGACCCAAAACTATTCACTGACAACGTTATCGTTATGTACGTTATGTACGTATATTTTTATCTCATTCACACGTGATTTGTCAATAAGATTATTTCTTCTAACAATAAAGCTCATTTATTATTGTTAGTATATACCGTAACAGAGTTACTACAGCAGTTGATCACTATGAAATTATAGAAAAAACAATTTTCAATTGAATTGAAAGGGTGATACTTTTAGAAGTGATTAATTCTGCTTTCATGTAATTCAATGTTCATATGGAAGTAGCTGATTCAGGAGGGCTTTTTGCTTCAGTTTGTGTCTGAAAGTTACTTCATTGCATGATCTACACATCTATTTATAGAGTTACTTCTTTTGAAATTGATTGCTTCCTTTTTTTCATTCAAGATGGAGTAATTTCATTGTAATTTTTTGTCAAAGTTTGTGAAAAATCGAAATAATACCATAGCGCAGTCGCCATATATTTATTATTTTTTCAGTTACTTGTGAAGATGATACTCGTATTAGAGATCCACCTGAATATAACCTATATGATATTCTCTCAGAGACTATTCTCCAAATGGAATATATAAAGAGCAACTGTTTCACTCTAGATATTCACTATAAGTTTATTGCATATTCAGGTATTTACCACAATACTGTGTGATAACTTCTCAAGTGTTATTGATGATATTCATTCTGTTAAACCTGTTTTTTTCTATACATTCCGTGCCAAGAAGAATAATGTAGTTTATGTTTTTTTTTATTTGCTATACGTTAAAATTAATTTTGAATCCGTTGTAATAATTTTTCTGCATTTATAAATAATGTAACTCTTGTAGAGTTATCTAATAATTTTCAGTTCCTCAGATTGTGAAATGTTATATTGCCCATAGAATAAATTTTTATAAAAAAATCTTTATATCTGCAATGAGAAACCGTAACAGCGCATTTGGTGGCCAAATACCATGATGTAATGGAAAATGAATCGGTAAAAGACAAAATTGAGCATTATCCAAAGGTTCATTTAGCTGTGAATATGACAGTTGTACATAGTAACTGGATGAACCGATAATTATGTTATGTTTGTATAACAGTTTGTTAATTCAAAAGTTATGATTGTTCAAGAATGACAGCAATTAACCTCCCTTCCCTTTCCATCCCTCCCATCCTTTCCCCCTCCCATTCCTGTCCCTCTCACCATCTTCTTTAGACTGTTAATACTGTCGAATCTTTTGGGCGAAAGGAGCGAAAACGAAAAAAAACAAGATTCTAGATGAGATCATGTTGAGAAGACGAATAGATTATGGAACGCATTAAATTATGGCAGACTTGATAAGTGATGACATGAGAAATGAATGACACTGAGATCATCATTTCGTAATTATTTAAGAATGTACAATTACGAATTTGAGAACTTGTTGAATGTATTGGAACCAAACATTTTCGAACATAATACAAATTACAGCTATCTTATATCTGAATAGTTGCTTGTTGTTGTCGCCGACCGTTTTCACAAAGCGAACTCTGTTACAAAAACACAGACAAAACCCCGGAACCTCTTGTTCTTTCCACCTGCCGAAAAAACATCGCTGTTGACGAAAACAGTCGCTCTCGATACAAAGTTTTCAAAATGTTACTTATGTTAACTCAAGTTTTTGTTTCGTCAAAATCGACATTGTTGCTGGTTTGTTTTATTCGTTTGGTTGAAATTCGCCTTGAAGGTATAATTCCTGTTCTGTCTTTAGGTGACTAGCAACTTACCTAGTTCACAATCAAAATCAATAGTTTTTAACATTCTTTTTTTTTTGAGGTTATTTCATCCAAGGTCATTATTATTAATTACAAGCTGATATGAAACTATCATGAAAAAAATTTGGGCATATACATTCTGCTACTGGTGCGAAGTCGCGTCTGTTAACTAGTGGAATATAAATTATAATGTGTTTATAGAATAATTAAAAACGTGGTGACGAATTATATGGAAACATTCTTGACAAAAGTTATGAATTTGGATCCATGTCGACTTATGTCGGATGCACAAATACATCCCATGAGTAAAGATCCATTAACCGTACTGTAATTGAAATTATTATTATACTCAAAGGAGTACTTTTCAATTAGAAAAGGGTTTTCCGTAACTCCTCATTCCACTTTTCACTATTTACTTTCCTGAGAACGAATGCGGGGGTTTCAACTCCAAGTTTAGTTTTCCAAAGAATTAACAATTGAAACTCCAGTCATTATAAATCCAGTTCAGATAAAAACCGCTCTCTAACGGTGGAAATACATGAACCTCATTCTATAAATTTATGGATGTAGCCGTTAGTACGTGGTAGGAGATCATAATGAAAAGAGAAATGAAATTTTCTATGTTTTTTTACCACTTTTAATTGTAACTAACTTTACTGCAGTTTCGTCCTATGTGGACATTCTCAAAGTAATACAATAAACTAACAATGATTCATTACATTCGCAAATATATACCATTCAGGTACTTGATTGAGTACCTGTATCTACAGTTCACAATGCGGATGTGCCAATTTAAAAACCGGAGAGTAAATTAAATCGATTTGGTCATTTAACAGGTTGCACCCGCAATGTTTATGCTTGTTAATTTCCAAGGATTCTAAATAATTGAGTTTGCATAGTGCAGAATTTCCGTATCGTTTAGATTCGGAAACTTGTGGTTGCATGCCAAGGAATGGTTTGAAAACGTCAAATATTTTTTTCCTAGTCTGAAGGACCTTTCATGTTCAGCATACCGTTTTTGGAAATTTCATCCGCATTGTCCCACATAAACACTATTACACTCCGGACACTTAAGCTTATGAACTTCAGATTTTTCCAACTTGTCGACCTCATCTTTGGCATTTAAAGGAAATGAGATAACCTGGCATGTGGTCTGAATGCTACTTCCACATTGTTTTTTCTGAAGAAACCTGCGATTATTTCTGTTCTTTTTCCAAAATATGTTAGCGTTACCCATTTCTTGATTTCTGGTTGTTTGACTATTAGTACCTACAGGGGTGGTATATAATGGCGAATGTAATGAATCATTGTTAGTTTATTGTATAAGTTTGAAAAGGTCCGTATAAGATGAAACTGCAGTAACGTTAGTTACAAATAATAGTGGTAAAAAACATGAAAATTTTCATTTCTCTTTTCATTATGATTTCCTATCACGTAGTAACGGCTCCATCCATCAATTTATCGATATGGATATTCATGAAGAATTAATTTCTTGACCAAACAATAGGTCGAGCCTCTAGGAAAACTTTATAACTTATCGGCATTTGTCACGTTCATTTTTTGTAGTAAATTCATAAATAAATCGAAATCATGTGGGTAAATTGCTATTTTAATAAAGCCTGCTCAAGAAGGCATGGATTCAAAGTTCATTCGACTTCGACATAAACGGATAAAGTTCTTCTTCGAGGTATATGATAAGGTAGTGGTGATATTTTATGATGTCTCTACTCTGAACTGAGAGAATAATTCAAAATCACATCGATCAGGATCCATATTTCCATTTGATAAATTATGCTTGGAGTGCCAAAATTAATTATTGCTAAAATAAATTTCATATCAGTCATATCAACTCAAATTCGTAAAATGTTATTTGACAGTATCACATGGGTTTGAGTGACACGAAAAATTTCAATTCGGATATGAGAGGTGTGCCAATATAGATTGAAATGTAACAAAAAAGTAATTATTCAAATTTTGTGTTTATAATTTGGTGGTGGCCGTATGCAAATACCAGTTAATGAATTATTGATCACGAAAAAGCATTATATGCAAATGAAGCAATTTACATTTTGTTAATATTGTGCCATGTCAAAATTTTCTGAAAGCAGTTCCATGAAAATTGTCTACTCAGAAAAATTTCGAAATATCGAAATATGCACAATCAATGAAAAACAATGAACCGTTTCAAACAGAAAGCGTGAACTGAATGTTAAAATATTTATTATTGGGTATAATTTCCATATCAGAATTTGTCCCCCTAGAAATAAAAATTTACGTGTTCTTTGAAATTTTCAATTACATGTTCGTTTCTGACTTACAGGGTGAAGTCAACTTTTCGCGTTAGAATGCCGTATATATAATATATGAACTGTGACATATAACCCAAAACAAATCATTTCAATAATTGAGCAGTTGATATCCTCATCATTCGTCAACCGAATGAAAACTGTTCAATCAATAAATGTTTTATTGTTGTTTGATACTTCTTATTCATCATTTTGAAGCGATAACTTTGTGTGGGAGGGTTCATAGATTCGTTAAGTAACGCGTAACAACTTTCAGTCTGTCTGGATTTCCAGTCTCCCCACTCTAACCAACAGCGCTAGCCGTATTCGTACTCTTCGCAAGACTCAGTGTTCAGTTTGCGATCGACATATACTGTTGACAGCGAGCGTATAACCTAAAACTGAAATAACAACTCAGATCAGTTAAAGTTATCACTTCTGTCGTGCGTCCCGAGGGAGTTAATATCGCTAATTTCGAAATGGAAAAGTACTCCCATTGTTACCCAGTTAGCTTAAGTTATTTCATTTTACGGAACTATTTTTATCGTTGAATCTCCTCTTGAATGGATCTTCCTAAGAACCTTTGTTTTATTGAGAAGTTTATTTTTCAAATGGGTAAATACATACGATTAAAATCACTTACAACGTTTTTTGAAACAATTTATTCACATGATGTTGCTATAAAACCATTAAAACTTCCACCATGGAAACCATAGGATTTTAGAACTCTTAGAAATTTCATCCAAATGGATTTGCCGGAGGTCTACCTTTGTTAGCTGAATTTTTGTGTTTTCACTCTCACCGTAGATCTCATTGCCATACGTTATTATAATATTCATCTTCTAGATGAGTCTACTCTGCAAGTCACGATTCACTACTCCAACATGAAAAAGACGCATTATTGTTTGTAAATGCCACATAAGGTCTCATTAAAATAGTCGATGGGAAATTATAGTGATGCACGGAGAAAGTGCATAAGTGTAATCATTTGAAATGGCAAGTATTCGATGGAAATGCTTGAATTAGTGTGACCAATTTAAGTGGTTTATGCGGTTCATCAATCATTATGTCCAACTAACAAAAAAAAAAACAAAATCAGCGAAAGGTGTCTTTTTGATGCATGTCATCGAGAAAGTTACATCTTCAATCATTAATTTCTATCGACCTATGTTCATTTTTTTCATCAGCAATAAAACACTAGACCCATTATAAAATTCCGTGCTCGAAGTCTCTGTCATTATATTGATTATCATTCGATAATGTCCCGAGTTGCTATTATGACTGCAAAATTTCATAATAACCAGCCGTTTAGAAGAAGCATTTTATAGGAGAAATTCATATCCAGGGGAGATGATTGACTATAAATGTGGTTCATCATTGATCCTAATTAGTAGGTATATTTTTAATTATTACGATTAAGTTTTGCACATGTTAACTTGACAGTTATAAGATTATTACATAAACTAACAACTAAATGATGAGGAACATCAGTTACGTAATCATGAAAGTTTGACAAAAAATTAAAAAAACTGAAATTACAATGAAATAAAATACGAGCAACACCCAAAATATAAGAAAAATGAACTATCAACACGAGATGAGAATTACAAAATTATTAACAAGAAAAAAAATTAAAAATTGAAAGATTCCAAACCAAGTTATGGCGTTTGGATTATTAGTACCTATACAATCGTTTTCAGGTGATAATTTTCTACAGATGATTATGCAATTTCCTGAAAACCATTCTATACGAACATTTACCTATTGAACATTTCCTCACAAAATAAAGTTGAGCACATGTTTGTCACCAAGCATAACATAATACTCAACAAATCTAGAATGCTAAATGAAACAAGTGATGGAAGCAATAACGTTTACATTTATTACTTGTAATATTACTATTGATATTATTATTATTAATTGTACGGCTACACAGCAAGAACGTCCCCCTACGTCGAAATCTCACCAAGTTGAAAGGCATCACTTTCACCAAAATACAAGTAAAGTACAGACTCTAGTATTTACACGCCTGAAGAAGCAATTCTAAGACGTTCGACAGACTTGAGCACGGATTATTGTTATCAAAATTGTACAGGTACGGCTTTTCTCTGACCTTAATCCAACTTTTTGGATCAGGGTCATATTCAATGGCTTCAAGTCTGTGGAATATGCAGTCATCTCGGATGTTCACAAGGAAGCAACCTAGGTCCACTTCTCTTTGACGCCTTCATAAACGACATAGTTGAGGTCACTGAGGCCGACCTGGAAAATTGATTTCATATATTATTTCAATTCCACATTTCGAAAATTACCCAACAGGCACAATAAATTCACAGTCAAGTTCTGATTTGTAATTCATCGCTGATAAATCTGCACTCACATGAAAAAAATTACATACACAGCAAATATTCACGAAATGCCCGTATGAAAAATACCAGCTGTCTGGATTCATTTGAAATATTACTGATACATCGGAAACGGGCGGTCTTGACGTGTTTTATGCTCTCATAACCACAATTTCATGCGGATGCTTTTTTTTATGAATGATTTCCTCACTCACATTTATTTATATGATTATGAAATACAAATATGTAGAAGTTATCGGAGCACACAGTACCGGTATATTTTTTACAAATAGGGACACATATTCTGAAATACCTGTTAGTGAAAAATCGTATTAGAATCCATATACACTGTGTCCCAGCTGAAAGCAGTTATTGCTTCATAGTTTTCAATGCATTACATTAAAACGCATTGAAATTCCACCTTGTGTCGTAAGTTTTCGTTCTGTCTCTGATATTGTCGTGAATTTTATACCGAATCACTACTATTTTCATAATTTATCCGTGTGATTCAACAAGTGAGGATAATACATACAGTGTGTCTCAGCTTTAATTTGTCACCCCCCTAATTGCACTTGTGAAAAAAATTGAGAATCGCTCGTACCCGTCGATTTTCATTTCAAGGGGAAATACCTTCACCACATACATCATCATTGTGTTGTCAACCCCCTCATCCCCAGCCCTCCCCCTACTTCAGAATTTTCAATGGGACTACTATACTTGTTATACATCATTTTGAAGTGAATTCACTCCCAAATACATCGGTGTACTGAAATTGAGGATCGATCAAGTTTTCTTGAAGTTTCATTGTTAACTAGGTTTTATCAAGATATTTGTTTGAAGGTGGTTGACAATATTTCGTGGTGTATTTCATCAGTTCGAACTTCCATTGTCTGAAATAATATAAATTGATTTGAAATCCTTGAAAAAAATAAAAATATTAACCGAAAGTAACAATTTTATTAAACAAAAAACTGAAATTACAAGGAAATAACATACAAGCTACAACCAAAAATTAAAAATTGAAATAATAGTTAGAGCTGAAAATTAAAAAATATTATTAACAAAAATTAAAAATAAAAATAAAAAGAGTCCAAACCAAGTTACGTCACGACGTTTCGATTGTTAGTATCCACAATCGTCTTCGGATGATAACTGGACCTATTCCTCTGAGATCTGACTATTTATAGGTCATTCGGCTGCTTTCACCTATCCCCTCTTTCCTCTTTACGCTTCATTGGTTTTAGCGGAAGATGACCGTTTGGCGGGAGTTGGTCGTTTTTCGCTTGATTAGAGGTCTCCATATGTTACGTATCTCTACGCTAGCTTGACTAAATGCGTTGTTAGACAACATATACGCGGCTTCCTTGAATTTTCTCCTAAACCAGTGTTCTCCTTTGTGGATGATTTCAGCTTGAGCCCACTGGATATTATGTTGATGAGCCCAAACATGCTTTGCTATTCCGGATTTGCTGGTTTCTCCTCGCTATGTGTGTTTTTTGTGCTCAGCAATGCGAACTTTCAATGGCCTCTTAGTTTCACCGATGTATGATTCTCCGCACTCGCAGGGTATCCGATAAATGCAATTCTTGGAATCGCAGTCCGCGTTTGGTGGCCTGGTTTTTGTGAGGCTGCTACGAATAGTGTTCCCAGATCTGAAGCAGGTCCTGATGTTATACTTGGACCTAATCCTTCTTATCCTTTCCGATAATCCTCTGTTGTAGGGAAGTACAAGTACCGGTTATAGCGGATTCTCTTCATTGTGGAGCTCTTGCTGTCTTCTAGCTGAAGCCTGTTCTACCATCTCTATGGAGTATCCATTCCGTTGAAGGTAATTTTTGATAATGCCTAGTTCCTTTTCGAGACCTTCCTTCGTATTACAGAGCCCGAAGAGTCTTGATGATTCCTCTCATAGTCGATAGATGGTTGTTGGATTTCTGGTTCAGATACTGTCCTGTGTGAGTGGGTTTTCGATATACAGATGTTTCCCATTTAGTGTCGGTCCTCTTCACCAATACATCTGAGAAAGGCAATTTGTTGTGGACTTCCTTCTCCATTGTGAAAGTGATGGAAGGACTTACGTTGTTGATGTACTTCAGAAAAATGTCCAGTTCGACACCTTCATAATATGCCTATTGCCTTATCTATAGATAAGGCAAAATTGTAAAATTATTTCAGGTTGGTATACCTGTATGGTTGATACGCCTGGATGGTTTACCTGAATGGGTTATCTTTATAGCATAAATAGGGTTAGCTTTCAATCTTCCTCTTTGAAGATGATCACTTGGTGATCAAAACACACGAAAACACGAAAAAGAGGAAATATTTTCTGACACAAGTAAAAGAAGACAAAGTGAAATCAGTGAAGTACAGACATTGTCAATGAAACAGTGAAAATTATAATTGTTAAGGATTTATCGAATTATACTTTTATCATTGCTATAATCGAAAATGTAACAGATATGAACACTCAATGAGAAAATTGTAACTATCGTGGAGAATAATACAGTGGTTAGAGAAAATTTTAAAAGACTTTCGCCTTTCTGGACTTATACAGGGAAAACTGAAATTGCGTTTCTTCATCTTCATACTAATTTCTCTATTTCTCATTTCGTCATTCGGCAGTTCAGGAGTGTTGAGATTACATCATCGAATAACTCTGCAAAGCTCAATATTTAGAGTATATACCAGCTCATTAACATTATGGGAACAGTAGTATATCAAGTTGTCATCTGCAAACAAAATAATTTTGCACTCAGAGATCTCGGAAGGGAGGTCATTTATATACAGAAGGAAGGGTAAGAGCTCAAGTGTACCAACCTGTGACACTCCATTATCAATAATTATTTTGAAGGAGGTGATATTATTGACCTTTGTTGATTGTTTTCTATTACTCAAATAGTCTCTGAACCATTTCAGTCCTGTGGTTATTCCATAGTATTGTAGTTTTAAAAGTAATCTCTTTCTATCGACTGTCTCAAAGGCGCATCGCAAATCTAAGAATACGGCTACAATTGATTTGTTTTCGTTTATCCACATTTTCCAGTCAAATGAGATATTTTGCACCACAGATTTTCAACCGTGCCCAACTCTGAAGCTTGACTGATATTCTGACAAAATATCATCATCTTTTACTTACTGGATCAATTGTTTATAAATAACCCTTTCCAACAAGTTTTCCATGGCAAGTTATGTGTTTATTGGCCTCAGGTCACCAGCTCTATTTCAATTTTTGACTTTAGGAACTGGGATTACGGTTGAAACTTTGGCAATTCACCTAATTGTAGAGAACTATTAACAAGATTGAGTAGTGGATTCTTTATGCACTCCTAAACATTTTTCAAGAATTCAGTGGTGAGACCATTATAACTTCCTTTATTTTTCATGGAAAACAAAATCTCGTAAATATCTTCGTGATTAATAAGTTGGAATTCACCTAGGAACACATTTGTATCATATAAAGATATGTCATCAAAACATGGATCAATATCTATTGTCTCAATTAATTTCTCAACATTTCCAATATAAAACTACGAATTGCCTTATAAAGTACTGTTTCCGAGTAGAGTACTGGATCCTGTGCAGGTGTTTTCAGACGCAGACCCATATCAGAGATATCTGCCTAGGAATCTCTGCGACTGTATTTCAAGCGGAAATTTACGTTATTGAATTGTGTGCGGAGAGATTGGGAGAATCCAACCACATACATAAGTCAATAAAATATTCTAGGACAGTCAAGCGGCTTGCAAGATCTTGGCTCCTACCGAGCAACATCTAAATTGGTAGCAAATTGCCAGAAATGACTCTCCTCTATAGGAGGACTCAACAAATTGTATCTGGCCTGGATTATTGGCCATACTGGCTTGGAAGGCAATGAGGCTGCTGATTACCTTGGAAAGGAAAAGCTGCAAGCAGCTTCATCGGACCAGAACCTGTCATTGGCATCGCTTTAGGCTTTGCCAAACAAAGATTGAACACCTGGATGGCAAGGAGATTTATGGACTTCTGGCAGAATCTTCCAGGATTGGCTCACTCCATGGCGTTTATTCACCCTTCGAAGCCTGATATCAGTTGTACTACATTAGGGATGAAATACGATGTCTATCTAACAGGCCTTCTTACAGGTTACTCTTATTTGAATCGTCATATGCAGAGAGTCGGACTGTCGGAAGACATTGTGTCTCGCCTCTGTTTGGAAAATGATGAAACAGCAGAGCACATACTTTGTGTCTGCCCCGCTGGGGACCGAATCAGGTTTTTAGAGTTCGGCAGAGTCGTTCTCTTATCATCTGGTCTGAAAGACCACTCACCATATAAACTAATCGGCTTCGTTAAGAAGCTGGGTTTATTTGGTCGAGTGTATGTAGAGTTCGATAATAGAGAAAACCAATTATTTCACTCTTCCATTCAAGCTCTCAGCTTCACCATCCAAAATTTCATTTGAAAAATGGCGTTCATCATTCAATTTACCCCAGTCGCTGGAAGCTCGAATTGAATTCGGCTGATGAATTATGCAGATAATGAATTCACTTTCCTGAAAGAGACCCAAGGTATCCCAGTAAGCTGCCAAATTCATCAAGTAGTTTGTGATGTAAACTAGGGGATTATTAGTGTAAAGTTGAGGAAGGTGTTTGTAAGTTTCAATTAAGTGGATTAAAATCTTATAATGAACTTGTTTCGATAGTCTTCTCCTTGAAGAAGTTTACCATTTTTATCAAATCTCAGTTTTTGAAAGTATCTTGATGAAAAACCAGAATTTTTTGTTTTGTTATAATTCATCATGAAATAATTGGTTCAAAGGTAGTTGATGCATTGAAGGTTCAGCATATTTATGACGCTAACAGACGCTCTCACTAGTTGGTATACGATTGGATGATTCCTTTATCATATCAGAAACAAAAAAATTCGACTGCATAAATTTCATGGGATGAAACAAAATTCAACTGCATAAATTTATTGAAATATAAAGTGACATACATACATACATGATTGATTTCAATATGTTTAAAAAAAATGTTTTTTTCGTTAACTAGCTGTCGCACCTATACGAACGACAACCCTCAGGAGTCGAAACTTGTACGAGCTGAGGACTAACGAGGTCTTAACTTTTGACGTGTGATTCCTAACACGGGTTGGACGATAGCAAGTGAAAATCGAGCGTTCAGCCT
>WOGO01002896.1:0-15090 GCA_015342085.1 Leptinotarsa defecta | reverse complement strand
TTTGTCTCATACAGGTAACAGATTCATTGTCCTTTATTAGCTATAACCGATGTTGCCAAATGGTGAAATAGAAAAGAATCCCTTTGAATGTTGAATGCATTATTTCATTCCTTTTTGCGTTGTTTTAGAGAGAGCTCTTTTATGAAAACTACTTGATTTTCGTCAGGAGAAACATTCCCCATTGTAATCTTCTTCACGTTTCGGTTTTCATTGGCCTAGGCTACAAGGATTATTTTCAGTAAACCGATGTGGATTTCTTACTGCATTGACCAGATTTGTACAAAGTTTCGGGCTATTTTTTCGAAAGTGGTACAACACGTACGATATGACATGAAGAAGTGAAACATGTTTCGCCATTGTACAACATGACTTGTCAAAACACTCTTGTTGCGTCGCGAAGACCTAGAAACAATCGTGGGTGAACAAACAATGACAACCATAGAACACGGTTATTTTGATTCGACTTTGTGTGTTGTGTGTGCCGTTTCTTGTCAACACGGCATCGACCTAATTACACAGACTGTTACGGTTGTATGACTAGCCTTTGTAGTCTGTCGGCTCGAGCGTAATAATCTCGACGACCCTTCCGGAAGAGCGTGTTCATCATCGGGTTCTTAAGTTAATTGCGGTCCATTGGAACAAGCGAAAACGTGTCATAGCTTCGGGGCTTCCTTGGTGAAACATTTAATTATAAAAGTGCATTTGAACTGTGCTTCTGTTCAGTGAGCTTTGGTTAAGATTTGAAAAAACACGGGTTATTACACCGTAGTCGTCTGCTACCGAGGAGACGAAGGAAATATCTTGAACAATGTTGCAAGTAGTGCGTGCATATTCAGATTGCCGGCAACATAGTCAAGGTTATACTTCTGCAGGAAATAGTGTCAAGTGTCAAACGGTAAAACAAACGCAGAGTCCTGTCAGCTATCTTTAACGTTATTTGACTTAGGTTATGTTTTGCTGACACTAATCTTATTCCATTACCGTCGACTCTGTTCGATGTATTTTGATCGAGCAGAGAAAGTGAATAAATTTTGGCAGGAATGACATTTTTCCGACGCGTGGCAAATAACCCGTTCTGACATGAACAAATGCTGTGACCCAACTGAGCAAGCTAGTGTCTTTCAACCGGCTATAATGTGGAAAGGGATATCAAGCGACTAGGCAATATTGCGTTTGACTCGCTTACACCGTCTCGCGGAAAAGCAGCCCCATTATTTTCGAGCCACACGTACACAAATAGAAAATAGTATTCTAATAGATATTATTTTATCATTGAAATATTGATTTTCAGGATTTTGTGTGGAATTTCTACCTTAAAAAGAGTATCATCCAGCATCAAATGTGATTGATAATGGAGTTCTCGTTTTAGGCCAGTGGATATTCAAACTTGAGAGCACATGCAGCACCAACTCCTAGACCGATGAATCAGTTGTCAAAAATATTTATTTATAGGGGGTCGTCATAAATAATAAATATGTAATATTTTATCGATTGTGGAGTAACACACCTACTGAAACATGAATTGCTTTCTATTCTGTGTGATTTTTTATTTGTTGTTTAAAAGTTGTTGACAATGTTTCATGGTGAATTTACTAGTTCGGACTTCTATTGTCTAATATGATATAATATGATTTGAAATCTCTTAAAGAACAAATAAAATTAAAAATTAAAATGATTAAAAGTTACTTCACGACGTTTCGATTGTTAGTATCCACAATCGTCTTCGGGTGATGACTGGGCTATCCCTCGAGAGATGACTACAGTTCATTCGAGCGCTTTCACATATCCCCTCTTTCCTCTCTCCGATTCACCGGTTTAGTGGGAATTGACCATCTTTCTGCTTGATTAAAGGTTTCCATATATTGCAAATCATAACGTTAGCTTGGCTGAATGCGTCGTTGAATAACATATATGCAGCTTCTTCAAACTTCCTCTCAAACCAGTGTTCCTCCCGGTAATTGATCTCAGCTTGGGACGACTTGATATTATATTGATCAGTCCAAACATGCTCTGCTATTCTCGATTTGCTGGTTTCTCCTCGCTGTAAGTTTCTCTTGTGGACTTTCAATGGCCTCTTAGTTTCACCGATATAAGATTTGTCGCATTCACAGGGTATACGGTAAATGCAACTCTTGGAATGTCAGCCCGCGTTTGATGGCCTAGTTTTCGTGAGGCTGTTACGGATGGTGTTTCCGGATCTGGAACAGCTTCTTATGTTGTACTTGGACCCAATTCTTATCCTTCCCGATAATCCCCTGATGCAGCACTGGTTGTGATGGCTTCTCTTCCTTGTAAGGATCTTTCTCTTTTCCAGCCAAAATCTATTCCACCATCACTTTGGAGGAGAAACCATTCCGTTGCAAAAGGTTACGTACGCATTTTTAACTCTCGATCATAAAACCAACCGAGAACGTACTTAATGGAGAAAGGGGGTAGTGAGTAAACGGAGTGAGTGAGATGGTTTTAATTCGCGAACTCCGCTGCGTTTCATTCCAATAACTGCACCCTGATCCCTCAGGGAAGCAATCACGAAGCTTGTTAAATCGTTTGCATCTGAGTTTGCAATTAATACGGCGCCATCCGCACCTTGATGAATCATTAAAGCGCAATTTCACGGCGCAACTCCGACGTCTTCAATTCGTTTACATAGTCTAAGGGTTTCCGTTCGAATATGCCGGCCCCCACACAATCACTGAGCGCCGATACCTAGTAATTAGTGCATAGGTATTACCGCCCCCGCAGCAGACATCTCGAACGTAACTGTAGGACTAACCCGATGAGTTTTTTCGCGAAGTTGAAACGAGCCACAAGCAGTCTATAACTCAACAAGTTGGCAAGGAGTTCCAGTGAAATTCGTGATAATCGTTGAGTGGGATATGGCTGGGAAGGTTAGATGAAGGATGGGGCCATATTTTTTGAATGCTGCACAAAGCAGATGCAATGATTCATGTTTGCGTGTTGGAAATCGGTGTGAAGTAAAACGAAGGCATCTCTCTCTCTAATTTTTAGGGCCGTTGCTTGTCATTCGAGCGCAGTTGGCCACACAAATTTTGTCCATAGTGAACAGAAGCTTCGTCCGGGGCGCAGCAGTCTTGCTCAAGACAGTGCTGCCACCCTGCGTTTTTTGTTCACTTCTACCTTAAATAACAGTAACTTTTTAGTGGTCGCGTCCTTCTCGGGAGGTCTTCGGATAAAAATAACACATTATCGAACTGAGGACTTCGTCGAATCCGTCGACATTCAGCCTGGTTACTGGCGTATGCGGCCGCCAATAACTACGCCGCTCTTCTTCTTTCCTCTTCATTTGTTCCACTAACACTGCTCCTGCTGTCTGTTTCTTTGTGTATTTCTAGTATTCATTCTGTCATTTACTTGGCGATGTCGGTGTTTTAACGAAATAACTTTGAAGAAGGTATACTGTGAATTTTCGTTTGTTTTTTTTATGTGAGAAGATATGTATTTTATTTCGAAAATTACTCCGATAACTTGGTTCCTACTACTATATTTGTTTAATATACCTACTTATATTATTATTTAGCAAAATAACTCAAATGACATCATAACTGTTGCCAATTTGTTGTAGGTACCCAAAGAAAAGAAGCTTTCAAACTTTTATAATGCTTTCATTGTGTGAACCACTGTAATGACGTGCCACTCTCCATTATTTGTTTTGTTATATCCCGACAACATATGCGTGTCATGTCATGCCATAATACTATTTAGATATCGATGAGAATCAATTTCTCCCCTCTTGAATACCTAGCTTGCCGCTGGCTGAACTTAAAGCCGTGATCCATGATGTTTATGTTCAGCGCGGCGTTGTCAGTTTGTTACTTGTGTGACATTTTAATTACTGATGTATTTTAATAAATTAATATATTTAAGAGTTATCGCCACACCAAGAATGTTTTGAAATTGTCATAGAGCCATTATTGAGTTCATTCAATTTTGTGTCACAGGATACACAAAGTTGTGTCCACTAGCGATTAGAGACAGCAGCACTGTAGCAGATTATCACTTTCCACTGCGAAATATACTGAATATACCATTATAATTTTTTTTGCAACGGATTTTTCACAAATATAAATATTTCATAATATTAGTGAAATCAAACTCAATCTTTAACTTAACCTTGATCCTAGATGGAGTAATGGCATTAAAAAACGAAATCAGATATAATTTATTGCAAACTCGTTGAAAATAGATGGTATCAGCGAAATCTAATGTACATTCAGGAGTGAGTGGTCAATTTGAAATACAAATAATTATTATCAGTATTCTATAAATGTGCATTAAACACTGATGGGTAAATTTACCTGACTAACATACTAGTTGGATGCGTGATAGTAAAATTCTCAATAAAGCTTGTCGCCATACGTTAGGCTAATTGCACACATACCGATTGTGGACGGCCGATTTTATACCGGTCGTCCAAATTCCAATAGTGAGCCACATATTGCAACGGGACACATGGTACACATGCTTACAGGTGATCGACGCCGATCACCGGTCGGCGTGTGTGCCAGGTTTTGGACGACCGTCCGTCCAAAATCGGTGTGTGTGTGCATTTAGCGTAACATAACAATCCTCTCTAGCGACAACTAAAAACCGGCAAATAGTGGTTTTGTTTATAAAGGTGCGTAACATATACGGATTCACGAGATGACACATTTCGTTTCCGGAAACATTTTGGTTGTGTGAAGTAATTGGTAGGTAATGTAACCGATCGAGGTTTTACACCGTTCACAAGAAGCAAAGATACCCGATACTTATACTCGACCCTTCTAGTTACCATACGTAACATCTTTTGATGTGATGTTACGGATTACATGCAACACTACACTCCCTCAACTAGCGGTAACATCTTGGCTGTTACGTCACGGGTCATTTGTAACAATGGATACGTTTCTTAACGGTAACGCGTGTCAATTGGTAACGATGAAATTAAACAGTATTCTGTCTTCACTGGCCGGAACTATTCGCGGTTACGTTACGGACTATTTGTTATAAATAGATTCGATCCCTACGGATATGTGTGTCGAATTGGTTACAGATAAAATGCACTAACCGTAACGTAACGTATTCGCGACAACGGTACGGGTCATTTGTTTCTAATGTTAAGTTACAAACTATTTCTTACAAATGGATTAGTTCCTTACGGGTTCACGTGGCGAATTGGTTACGGATAAAATGCAACAATAATATGTCTCTTCTAGCCGTAACATAATGTGCTCGCGGTAACGTTACGGGTCACTTGTTACTCATGTATACGCTCCTCAACAAAAATATGTTACGTAATGGCGAACATGTTACGTTACGTGCCTAGTGGAGACGGATACTATGACACGCCTAACCGTTACAAGCCGGTCTTAAGTCGTCGAATCAAAGGTATGTGAAGTTACGCATCGTGAGAAGTTGAGACGCGTATCTTTATCTGTTGCATGCGGCGTTGTTTAGTAATCTCGTTAGGTTACGTTACGGAATAATTGACATGCTTCCGGAAGAGAACCGTGTCATCTCGCAACGAATTTAACATGTTCGGTATGATACGGGGCATTAACTTATGTGGATTCGTGTCATAAGATGTTAGTAGTGATCTTGAGATTGTCTGATCATCAAAGGTATTTGTAAGAAAATTGTGATAAATTGATGACGTGAAATATGTGTTATAAATATCAGTATTGCAATGCGCGGAAGTCTGTGGAACTGAGTATGAGATGTATAAGCGAGAAGTTGCTGTCTACAGACTTTTCTTAAAGTGTTTTGGGGTCTAATTACTTATATTTCTCGGTTAGGTGGTATACGGTTTTGGGGATTCAATGTTTTTATTGATTTCATCAGATTTTAGGGGAAAGAAATAGTGCGAAAAAGTATATTTTCCCTGTGGCAACACTGGTTCGACGTAACCCTCGTGTCACGTACGATATTGTTTGTAGATTATTTCCCGAAAGCGGCATGTAAACGTTACGCAAATTACAATCCACGGCCAACTTGTTTATTCGCATTATCGGGCGTTAATCTAACTCAAGAGCAGCTCTAATAACTGATGTGTACGATCTCCCCGCCCATTACGTGCTCTCGTCGTAATTAAGTGACTGCCCGTTTCGATAATATCGTTAAATCGTAAATAACATTATTGAAATTATCTGCCGTTCCGTCGGTCGGTTAATCGATTCGCTGGGACTGCCACTCACTCTCTCCGAAAGCTGCTAAAACATTAATTACATGATGCATTACGCGAGGCCGGATGTACCCGATAAACATCGCATTTTAATTGGGTTACGAATAAAAATTAATAACTCGAATCCGAAGCGAGATTTATCAATACCGTGTTGTCGAATAACGTTTTTGGATTAACAGATGGTGACATCGTTCGTAATCCCACTCCTGAAATGTATATGTGACGAGTTTATGGGCGCGGTGATTGCGACATTTAGATGGGTTTCATGATTTGCGATATGGTCGAACACATGTCACTATCATATTTAGATATGTTAAAATTTGAGGGTCTTTAATATCCATCAACTATATTTTTTGTTGTGCTACAAGAAGTGTTTTTTCTTTGAAATGAATATAAGTCAATTTTTTTATTGTTCGAAGGTACTCAATATATTATCTTTGTTTCAGGGTTCCGATGCCAGCTCGGTGATATTTCCTTCGACGCCGGCGTCGAGGAAACACGAATTTCCCGGCGCCCTGCCGCCCAGCCTGCCGAGCCTGAATCATGGCACGAGTAGTTCGCCCGTGCCGGCGCCGACGCCGCCGAATATTCCCGTACCGTCGCCCGCTCCCGCCCAACAACCGCCCCAGCACCCGCCGCAGGCCATACCTTCGGCGGCGGTTTCGACATCCGCCAGCGTAGTCGCTACCCCTACTGCAGCGGCCGCAGTCAAGCCTATCCAAGGTAAGAGGTTTGCCATTTCGAAATAGTTCCATATTCTATCAATTGTATCAGAATCTGTTGAAAAAAACGTTGGAAAAGTTATGAAATATTACCTCCAATTGATATGCAACTTTAAAAAAACTTCAATATAAAAACTACCATGTTCTTTGAAACATGCAAAAAAGTTGTACCAGTTTGTTCTATATAAAAGACCTAGTGTCACTTTCTTTTGCCCACTGATCACTCGAACATGGAACATCTCATTCACGAATCATTTCTTTGTTAAAATTATGAGCAGATATCCATTTTCACCGTGAAACATAATATTGATACGTTCTACCACAATAAAAACAATTGCAGCTCACACTATTTATTTAATTTTCCTGATATGGAATTGTACTCATAACTTTTGGGACTTTTTATAATCACGCCAAGCTACGTTGCTTTTTATTCAAATTCAGTACCTTCATTCAATAACTCAAATTACAACTGATCCCTATCATTTAATTACTCTTTGAAATTACCACACTATTACACTTGTTTACTGGTCACTTTCTCTCAGAACTAGTGTTCGTACTGACCTCCCAGCTAATGGATTTATACAACTTGATGCTCTAGTGACTGGTGTGTAAACTCCACTTGAAGGGGTCGTTGAAAAATCTTATTCAGAAATCATTAATTCAATACTGTACTTCATTGTCTTATTGACAAAGTAAAACATTGCAATATATCGTTGACATGAAGAAAAAAAATTCAAACAAGTAAAATTAAACCAACAAAAGCAGAATATGTGTATACATTACACATTCTCCAATTCAGATCGTTCAGTAGTGGTCGGTAGCCGGTCGGTTCGACGTGGGTGCTTTGATCACTCAGTCGACCGCCGTGTTGGTCGGTGGTTCAAGCCGCAGGCTGAACGATCGATTTTCACTTGCTATCGTCCAACCCGTGTGAGGAATCACACGTTAAAAGAAAAGACCCCGTTAGTCCTTTGCTTGCACAAGTTTTCACTTCTGAGGGTTATCGTTCGTAGAGGTGCGACAGCTTGTTAACGAAGAAACATATTTCATATATATTTCAAACATATTTCAAGTCTTCAACTTTTGATGAGCATATACGATTCTTGCATTGCAATGAAAGTAATGCTACCAGGTCAGGTTTCTATTTCCTGTTTCAGGACATTAATGGTTATTTTGAGGAGCAAGACAGTTCTGATCATAAAAACGGTATCGAACTTATTCCACGTCGCTGGGAAAAATGTATAGAGCTGCAAAGAAATTTTGTTAAGGAATAAATACATTTTTTCCAAAATCTTTATGTTTTGTTGTTGTTGAGACAGATACTTCTGGGACTACCCACTTATTTTGTCGGATTCGATTTTGAATAGGTATATTATTAAATCTAAAGAAATCAACTTTAGTATATACCTGCACAGTAGGTTGAATGGACTGACGCCTATCAGAAAACAACTGCTTCCACGGCTAATACCACGAACGACGTTGGATTATATTCGACTGACGTCAGTGCAGGAATCTTCACAAAAAATTTCCTGCATATGCAATTGGCAATACAACTGAAAGAGTCTATCTTCAATTTTGAAACGGGCACTCTTGCAGAACGGTTTCGGGCTCATTAGCCACTAGTCAGTGCAAGATAGTGGCCACCATCGACCTAAAGTCAATGATATTCCATAATTGATAATAGACATTCTTTCAGAGTATTTCATTCCTCGTCCTAAGTTGGAGCGAACAACAAAATTTCACTCCATCTAGTGGACGAGATACTAACCAACTGCATATACTGTGTATAAGGTATAACCGAGACTAGCTTGAACATTTAAAGTTCATTTGTTTAGATTTGCTTACTGCCTGTCTTCAAGTATTGCCCATTGACTAATAAGAAAGTTATAATATTGTTAGTTATTTTAAGCATTTCATGCACATTATACCTTAATGCCCTTCTCGCCTCAATGATTCAAAGGGATATCAAAGAGGAAATAAAATATATTACGAATACTCCAAGTGAATTTTTCATTCCAACAGGTATTGCGTACTTGTGATGCAGTGTTTCGAACCTTTGGTTCCAGTTAGTAAATATTACTGAAGTTTTTTCCCAACACCAAACCGTTATTTTAACACCGCAACACATGTTTCGATCACCAAGTGATCATCTTCAAGAGGACGATCGAACAGTTTAATCTTCCTCTTGAAGTTGATCACTTGGTGATCGAAACACGTGCCGAGGTGTTGAAATGAAGGTTTGGTGTTGGGATAAAACTCCAGTAATATTCAGGTATTACGTAACCAGAAAGACATGATGCTGGAAATTTCAAGTATTTCGGGTAGTTTCGGGTATGTGTTTTCGGTATGTTGGTCAGACTGAACGAGGTACTAAAATGTTGTTTTCATTGGATCGAAAATGTAGATAAAAAGTATTCTAAACATCAAGGGCAGAACCAATTCAAAGAACTTTACTCCAATGAAACTGTTTTTCTTTTAACAAACCAGTGATTCCGACAATAAAAAATGAGAGGATGTTATTAGTTATCAAATATCCTAAAATTCAATTTCTCAAAGACCCTCTTCATTTTTGTTGAAAACTTTTCCACCTTTCTATCAAATTTTTCGTTATTTTTTTGATGATCATATTTTAAGTCTTTAAAATGACAATAATAAGTAATGAAAGTGTACACTAGGAAATCAAAATCTATCACAGAACGCATATTTACAGGATATACCATTACGATAATAAATCCGATATCAACAAATAATTTGTCATCCATATCTGACTGAAAAATATGCTAATGAAATTCCCGATTTGATAACTAGAATTTAAATTTGAATATTTTGTTTCTATATGGAAATCAGGATAGTCCTACTTAAGGCACTCCAAGAACGGTATCCGCGAGAAAACGACGATTTGCGGTGGATCAGGCGAATAGGATAACTGATAAGGAACCCATGATGGAAATCGCACGTTGAAAGGTGAGCCCTCGTTAGTTCTTAGCTAGCACCACTGAGGTTGTTTTTGGCTTCGGAGGTTTGTTTGTGAGGGGACAAACATATGATTAACGGAAAAACTTTTGAACCAATCTAGCCTTCAACCTAGAGAATCAGCAATTAACAGTAATGTGTATCTTATAAGAAACGAACGAAATAGATACATTAATTCGAATTGATGAATTCTGAAGTATCTCTATCCAAACGGCAATAAAACCAGTACATTGTTTTTATCAGTTCCACGTAAAGTGTGAATTAATGTAAAACGTAGTTGAATACAAAATAATTCTTTTTAATACAAGTATTCATTTTGACAATAACAAATAAAATCCTTGAAATTTCCGAGGAAACTTTCAATATTTACATTCGCCTTTACATAATTACTACGTGTTTTGTTTACAACGTAGCAAATGGAACTTTTATCTGATTTTTGAAGGTTAAGATATACGAACTCAGTCGCAATTCCATCATTATTGGTTTCTTCTAGAATTCTGTAGGTGTTCATTGTCAAATTATCAATTATTGATTTCATTATCGCCTAAACGTAAATAACAGTTTTCATGAATTTCATTAGTTCGGACTTCCATTGTCTAATATGATATAAAATGATTTGAAATCCCTGAAATAATCAATAGAAATAAAAAATATAGCTGAAAATAACAATCATTCATCACCCGAAGAAGATCTACATTCTTCTTCTACATCAACAATCGAAACGTCGTGAAGTGACTTGGTTTGAAATCTTTCAATTTTTAATTTTCATTTCTTTTCGATTGTTCAATTTTCAATTGTTGTTTGTATTTTATTTTACTGAAAATTTCAGTTCAAGGTTTTTTGCTTAATATACTTGTTATTTTCAGCTATCTGCCACACTGTCCCACTTGATTTTGTTTCGAAACGGCCACTTTCGAAAATAATAATCAAAATTCATTGAGACATACTGTATAAATTTTGAGTACATTACTATTTAATGGCAAATGGCATATTGAGCTGGTTAGTAGATATTTTATGATGTGTTAGGAATCACCCGTTAAAAGATAAGACCTTATTAGTCCTCAGCTCGCACAAGTTTCTCAACTTCTGAGAGTTGTCGTTCGTATGGGGGTGACAACTGATTAACGGAAAAACAGATTTCAATCAAACAGAATTACGGTATCTTCGGGATAAAATCTTCTCCTTCAAAGTATGACGACTTCTGACACTTACCTGAAAAAAAAAAAACAAATTGTTGATGTAAACGGTTTAACAAGTTTTTGTAAAGTCAAGTAAATTAATTAAACAAGTTGAAGATTACGCAGTTTCAAAACGACTTTGTTTATAAATTATTGTATTTTTGTGTGGCACATTTTAACCATTATAATTACTTATTATTTTTGTCCTGTTCAACTCAGCGAATTTTTTTTCAGGTAATAGACCAGACGGAACTGGAGAGCTAATTTATTCTCATCAATTATAGTAATTATCACTTTTTTCATCGTATGAAATTCATTTAGAACAAAATACCCATTAGTTTTTTCCCATATTCTAATGATGTATAATTAAATGTTTTGTGCGAAATTATCCATGAAATCCGTTTATAAAGAACAAATCTTTAGTCTAAAAAAATTAATTATATATGTACTACAGCAGAATTTTTTCTATAGAAAGAGACCAATTTTTCGAAATCATTAAATATGTTACAAGGGAACCTAACACACGTATGGTGTATATAGAGTGATCAATAAAACTAAGTTAACAAATTCATTCAGGACGAACATTTGAGCTATTTTCTTTTATCCTTAACGTTACGTGTTTGAACAGAAGCGTAAAAAAGCCATCCCACGGAAAAAAGATTTATCCTGAATACCACTTAAAACTAAAAAAATTACTTTGTCCTCAAAATCCCAGTTTAATCTCAGTATCAGATTTTCGAAATCAGATTCATTCATCCTAACTTAGTCCAACCTAAATCTTATTTAGAAGTCAAATTTACTTGTTCAATGTCGGAATTTCTCATTATTACATATTATGCCTATTAACTTTTGCGTCTATCTTAAATAATGTCATTGATTTCAGGTGATGACAACTTGGCATATTTTATGAAAAAAAAGTTCATATGAACATGTGTCCTAAAATATATAATATACAGATACGTGATCAAAGCATGCCAATCAGATTTAAATGCAATCGGCTGGCGAAATTTATTGTTACTGTGTCGAAGTGGTCAGTTACGTTTTAACGCCTGTGGTGTGTACATACAAGGTATTTTAAAGTTTAAAATCTTTAAAAAGTCAAGTACTGATATGACTGAAGAACCTCTGGTGCTTTGTTAGACAGATTATTGGCAAACATTTCCCAGACTAACAGAAGAATTACTCGTTTATGACAAACTGATTCTCAAATCTCAATAAAACCGAATTATAACGGAAGTTCAATAAACATCGCTACACTCAGCCCTCTATAGGCTTGCCATGGAAATCCCTAAGGGCCATTTCGAAATTTATTTTGAAAGCATAAAATTCTACGACCTTTATCAGAAATATATCGTTACTGCAGTTTTTAGTTGGAATGATATTTGTCGAGAATTCATCAATGGTCCTATTTCAAAATATTACCCAACATAAGCCGTCAAATGTATAAGTAATAACTATAAATTCCATACTGCTGAAATTGTAATATGATTGTTCGCGTTTATCGGCTTAATGATATGTTATGTTGGCAACGTAGGTTTTAACTGTCGACTGTTTGTTATCATATATACCCACATTCATTTGCCTGATTTGATGGTATGCGATCATATTATAATGTATACAGGGTATAACTAAAGTCACCAAGTCATTCCTTGTCATATTTTATCAAAGGAAGATCACTCGGAAGGTCATATAAACATTTGTCCTGAATAACAGCTCAGAAGATATTTCGCTGATTATGATCAAACTTACATTTCATAGCAGTAATAAAGCGCTCTTTTTGATGTGATTAGATTTGAAATAGTTATTTCAATGGCGTCGCAGAGGGTTACCTGAGTGATGTTTATGGTGAAAATCATTCTGTACTACTAGTTTTTTTCAAGTTGGATATCAGTACCAGTATCAAATTGAATAATTGTAATTAAAACGTTCTGGTTTCACGAGTTTCTTCCGTATAATGTTTAGTTTTTGAGAAAAAAAAAGTTATCTGCATGCCCGTGAGCCATGGAACAACGATCTGAAATGCCTTCACTTTTCTCAAATGTTACAGTATTTATATGAAAGCTGAAACTGAAGTGAACTTTATTTTCGGTAAATGTAACTTCTACTAAAATAAAGATGGAAATTCAGTGATCGCTGTTACTTTTTCATTCCACTAACAGTGTGATACACAAAATTGTATGACGGTCGCTTAGACAATCGAAGATATTTCTGTTGATTCTTATTTATTCATTTATCTGGCAAACGACTTTCTTATCGCAACACAATACGAGTCCTTTTTTGTTTTACCAACAGTTTTGATAACCATTTTCAGATCATTTCATAATAAATTTGATTAGGTTAGGTTAAGTTCAAAGTGAGTGGGTCTATTCGACCCTCCACCGCAACCCGCAAGGGTAATTTGTGGCTCACACATCTTCACAGCCGACCAAATAAACCCAGCCTCTTAACAAAGCAGATTAGTTTGTATGGTGAGTAGTCTTTCAGGTCAGATGGTAAGAGTACGGCTCTGCTGAACTCTAAAAACCTGATGCGGTCCCCAGCGGGGCAGGCACAAAGTATGTGCTCTGCTGTTTCATCATTTTCCAAACAGAGGCGATACACACTGTCTTCTGACAGTCCGAGTCTCTGCATATGATGATTCAAATGACAGTGGACTTGTAAGAGGGCTGTTAGACATCGTAGTTCATCCCTACTGTGATCCAACAACTGTTTGGTATCAAACTTCGAAGAGTGAATAAACGCATTGGAGTGAGCCATTCCTGGAAGATTCTGCCAGAAGTCCATAAATCTTCTTGCCATCCAGATGTTTAATCTTTGATGTGCAAAGCCTAAAACGATGCTAATGACAGGTTCTGGTCCAATGAATCTGCAGCACCCTCCTTTGCAAGGGAGTCAGCAGCCTCATAGCCTTCCATGCCAGTATGGCTAGGAATTCAAACCAGAAACAATATATTAAGTCTTTCTATCGTTTTTGGCAATTTGCTACAAATTTAGACGTTGCTCGGTAGGAGCCAAGAGCTTCCAACGCCGCTTGACTGTCCAAGAATATTTTTATTGACTTGTGTATGAGGTTGGATTGTTCCAATCTCTCCGCACACAATTCAATAGCGTAAATTTCCGCTTGAAATACAGTCGCGTAGGTTCCGAGGCAGGTTGATATCTGTGTCCTGGGCCTGCGACTGAAAACACCTGCACCAGAACCATCTGTGAACCAATAACTATCTGCTCTTAATATTTCCTTCCCCCTGGGGATCCAATCCTCTCTACTCGGGAACAGTACTTAATAAGGCAGTTCGTATTTGACAGTTGGATTCATAAAGTCAGCGGTCATTTCCAGAATGCTGTGACTTCCAGTGTCAACCAACAATCTGTTGCAAACTGTATTAAAATAATTAGTACAATTGGCAATGTGCACAAGTCTATATGTAGTCTATCTAGCCTCTCTTTCCAGAAAAATGTGGAGAGGAGGTAGATCTAGAAGGATCTATACGTCCGCTGATGGTGTGGCACCGCTGATGGTCAGACAAGCCTGTTTCTGTAAGCCAGAGAGCTTCGCCTGGGCCGTTTTCTGTAAAGCCTTCGGTCACCAGACAATTGCACCAAGAGTGACCACTGGTCTGACAATCATCACATTTTTTTGTAGCATTAAAAAAAAATGTATTCTGACAATAATAGTTTCTTATACAAATCAATTATTTTTTTTGTTGAAATTAGGAAACATTCAATTTTGTTTTCATCAGTTCGGACTTCCATTGTCTAATATAATATAAATTGGTTTGATAATCCTGAAAAAATCAAAAAAGATTAACCGCAAATAACAATTTTATTAAACAAAAAACTGAAATTACAAAAAAATAACATACAACAACAACCAAACAAATAAAAATTGAAATAATAATAAAAGCTGAAAAAATTGAAAAATCAAAAATATTATTAATGAAAAAATGAAAAAGTAAAAGATTTCAAACCAAGTTATGTCACAACGTTTCGATTGTTAGTATCCACAATCGTCTTCGGGTGATAACTGGACTTAATC
>WOGO01002895.1:0-15091 GCA_015342085.1 Leptinotarsa defecta | reverse complement strand
TTATATTGCCATATTTTTTTTTAAAGCCACAACTTTGCGTGGCTTTTGTAATGGATTATTATAGAAAAACAACAAATAACCTTAGAAACAATTCGGATCAACTATTGATAACAATTAAAACACCACACCACCCAGCAACAACTCAAACCATCAGTAGGTGGATTAAAAGTGGCGTCAACCAAAGTGGTGTTGATACATCAATGCTTACAGGCTACAGCACTCGACATGCTTTTACCTCATATGCTTTCAAAAAAGGGGTGAACATAGAAACCATAAGAAAAGCCGCTGGATGGTCGAACAAATCAAATACATTTAGTAAATTTTTTAATAAGCCTATTCAAAGTGGTAATTTTGCGAAATATATTTTTGAAACAGAGCCTCAATGAGGTCAATTCACTTTACTATTTATTCTGTGTACTATATAGCATAGTTGATTGTCATTACTAATTATTACTTGTTCAAGTGTTTTTGAATAAACTGTTGAACTACACTTGTGCGTTATATCACTAAATTAAACTTTAGATAGCTACATATTCACTTTAAACATCTACCTTTGTGATCTCGAGGACGTAGTTATCGAAGTATTAGAGATTAAACTACTTACCTAAGGAAGTTCAGTTCTCAATTATACGAGATAGCCACGTTCGAAGAGATCACAACCCACCCTTCTCGAATACTTAATATTAACCCCTATATGTACTTATCTAAAATATCACCTATCAAAAAACTATAATGAATCAAAACAGGCCTCGGATAGCATTCAATGGGTGATACTGATAAGTTTTTGCACGACTTTAAACATTACGCATAGGATCGGACTGACGCGAACAACTACCTTTGTGATCTCTTTGGACGTGGCTATCTCGTATAATTGAGAATTGAACTTCCTTAGGTAAGTCGTTTAATCTCTAATTCTATGAGAACCTATTGAATCATCCACCAGCGAAAATCGAGAATTAAAACGGCTTACTGCCTGAACAAAACATTCACCGGTAAAAAACCAAACGTGAATGAAATATTGCCAGAAACTGAGTTGAGCGTTCGTACCTAAAGAGAAATACGAATTAAAATCGAGGGAAGTACACATTTTTTACTTACGACTTGAAAAAAAAAAACAATAACAATGCTATTACTACAAATATAAATCCCGGTTAGATTGGATCAAAAAATAGGTGGTGTTTTTAGCAGACTGTATATAATAAAGTTACTGAGACTATATATTAGAAATAATATCACTGTATATAATATCACGGCAGATTTTTAGACACTGGTCAGAGAAACAATAAGTCCCTCGTTTCGTGGTACCACACACGCACGCGCGAAACTTGGAGGTACTCGTGTTAATATAAATACATACAGTGTGATACAAAATAAATGAGTTTAAATGAGAATGGGACACCTAGTTTTCGATATTTTAGTGAAAATTTTATGAACGCACATCGATTATTAACAGAGATATCCAAAAAATTATTGGAAAATGACAGATTATTTTCATCAGACATTTTCCTAGGGCACTTCAAATTCATTTGATTCGTGAAATATCTTCATAGAGTATTTATTGACATTTCAGAGAAAATTTCGTGAACGCACATCGATTATTAACAGAGATATTTCAAAGAGTTATTGGAAAAGGACAGATTATTTTCCTCAGACATTTTCCTATGGCACTTCAAATTCATATGGGTCGTGAAACCTCCAAAAAGAAAGAATTGGTAATTGGTTACCAATAGACCCAATGGGGTCGTGACACCTCGACTGAATGGACTACCGTATAGTTAACAGCTTCAAATCTCTGCGGATGGCTTCATTCCGCACGAACCATGGGGCATTCACCAGCATCCTGATTAGTTTATTTTGCAACCTTTCCAAAGTGGAGAGGTTTGATGGAGCGATTGATCAGAGGATAGAGTTTGGCTATCCTCATTTGTACTTTGCTCTTGATATGTTCAATGTGATGTACCTAGGTGAGTCGGCGGTCTACACAAAGACCTAGGTATTTGACTCGCGTTTGCCATTCGATCTCCCAGCCTGAAATCGTGATTCTTGTATTTGGAGAAACGTTACGTCTCCCCAAATCTATTGCCTGGGTTTTTCCTGGATTCACCCGAATCTTCCACTCCAGGTACCAGCGTTCGAGGTCATCCAATGCACGTTGCATGTAGACGACCAGCAACCCTTGACCCATGGAAGAAGTGAGGAGAACCATATCATCGGTGTATAGGAAAACCTTCACGTGATCGAACCTCGGAAGGTCGCTCACATAAAGGTTGTACAGTAGTGGAGACAGCACAGCTCCTTGAGGCACTCCAGCTTGGATTTCCCTGACAGGAGACAGGGTTCCTTCAACTCGGACCTGAAATGTTCTGCCCTTCAGAAAGGACCTAATCCACCGGATCAGGCCCCGAGGCAGGTCGAAATTGAGCATTTTGTGTAGTAAGCCTTCGTGCCATACTCGGTCGAAGGCTTTTGAAATGTCCAGGAGGACAAGATGGACTGTCTTCCTGTTATTTAGCTCTGAGATGGAGTTTTCGACCAGTCTCAAGGCCTGCAGCTCGGTGGAGTGTGCCCTCCTGAAACCGAATTGTTCGTCAGGCAGAACATTTCGGTCTTCAACTTCTTCAGTTAGCCTTTGCAGCACAACACGTTCAGCCAGCTTAGCCGCTGAGCAAAGCAGACTAATTGGACGGTGATTCTGGGGAAACAACGGGTTCTGGCCCTGTTTCGGAATCATGACAACTACGGCATGCTTCCATCTTCGAGGGAAGTATCTGAGGGCGATTGAGCTGTTTATGATATTCAGCAAGTATCTGATAAAGTTCTCCGGGAGCTGTTTCAACAACCTATTGTTGATTGAATCAATTCCCGGAGCCTTTTTTGGTTTGGAGGCTCTGATGTACCCCCTCAGTTCTTCCTCCGAAGCTGGACGGATCACATCGTCGTCATTCTCCCTGAGGATACGCTGAACTCGTTGTTCCAGCTGGATATCACGGTCAATATCATCGTCCGGATCAACGTTAAGTTGGAACTGATTTTCCATTGTATCTGCAAAGGCCAGCGCCTTCTCGGCGGGGGAGTAGCAGATACCGCGCTGTCCGTGAAGAGGGGAGGGAGCAGTTTTCCTCTTCACGAGCCTGCGGGTAACTCGCCATAGCTCATCATCCCCAGGTTCAAGAGATTCCAAACACTCACTCCACCTCTCGTTTCTGTAATCAATGATGGCCCGTTTGACTTCGTTGGCCATCCTGTTAGCAGCAGTCTTGTCCCCAGGATAGAGGGTCCGCTGATAAACTCGTCTGAGTCGATTCCTCTCCCGGATAAGGTTCTTTATCCTGGGAGGGAACTCATTATAGTTTCGCAGAGGACACTCCGTCCTAGTTGTGGCTGCGCTGAAAGCGTTGTTCACAGACAGCTCGAAATCTGCCACTGCCGCGTCGAGACTGTTGCGAGTTTGAAGTGCCTCGCGGTCTGTAGGTGTCTCCACTAGATGAGCCTTGAAGGCTTCCCAATCCGTGGATGATCTCACGCGATATTCCTGAGGAGGGGGATCATCACCCAGCATCAGGATGACTGGATTATGATCTGAGTCTAATTCCGACAAAGTGTACACTTCGCAGGACATGGAGACGTTCCTGAGTAGTGCGATATCAAGCACGTCAGGTCTGTTATCCCCACGGTAGAACGTAGGCTCATCTGGACCCATCACTCGATACTCATGCCTGTCAGCATGCGCATGGAGCGCTCGGCCGTTCGCATTGGTGATTCTGCTCCACAGATTGTGCTTGGCGTTGAAGTCACCAGCAGCAATTGTGGGGGTATCTGTCGACAACAGCAGTTCATCTAGTGATTCTGGGAGTAGACGATTCCGCGGAGGATTGTAAACTGAGATTAGTCTATGACGACCTCTTCTCAGTTGGAGTTCAACGCCCACGGCTTCCGTGCCGTGTAACTGATCCGAGTCAATGCCGAATTGTACGTGAGGAAGATTACGTTTGACAAAAATGCCAACTCCTCCTCCAGCACGTCCAACTCGTTCTCTATGGTAGAAACGGTAGTTTGGGATACCAAAAGGCTCATTGTGCAGGTGGGTTTCCTGCACAAGTGCGACATCGATGTTCTGTGCTATTAGAAAATTTTCAAAATCAAGTTTTTTGTTTGAGATGTTATTGGCATTCCAAAATACAATCTTAAGAGAGCTAGGCAGTGTTAGTTGTCTAGCCATTAACAGGTTTCAGTTATCACGCTGGTGTTCACCGTAAACATTTTCTCGAGTACGGGGAACTGGATGAAAAGTTTCTTCATCTGGTCCAGAGCGGAGCAGATGTCATTAACCTTCGACGAACTAGGACCATTTGATGCTGTAGTCGGCTTAGCGGAGGTGTTGCCGCTCTTAGCCGCTCCTGCATAACTCATCCCCGGGCGCGTGCCAGATGCTCCGGCAGGACGCCTCCCAGGTGTGGATGCCTTTTGGGGGGCATTTGCTGCCACCTTGGTCCTCCTGCGAACCTTGGGGAACTCAGGACAACCTCGGTAGTTCGCAGTATGCGTCCCCTTGCAGTTATTGCACTTAGGCGGTTCTGCCCTAGGTTTTTTGCATTCACCTGAAAGGTGTCTGCCGGCGCACTTGACACAGATGGGGATGGCCAAGCAGTTCCTCTGGCTATGTCCAAACCGCTGACATCGATGACACTGTCCGACCAGTGTCCTCTGGTGTTGGGGCTCGACCTTAATTTTAACATTAAGGAGTTCCCGTTCGTCGTAAATATTCTTCTGATTTTGGCTCACTTGAACCAAAACCAGAGGGAGCGGGCGGTTTCCACGCATCATTCTCGATACTGATGTAGGTTGGAAGCCCTTCTCCACCAAGGCGTCCTCGATGTCCGCGGTCTCCAGGTGTTCTGGGACTCCTCTGAAGACGGCTCTGAGTTGCCTGTCTTCAGGTAGGGTGTACGTATGATGAGGGATTTTTTCCCTCACCAGGAGTTTGGACATATTTCTATAGTCCTCGATCGTCGAAGGTTGAACCTTGATGCCGTCGGCCAGGTTCACCGCTTTTGAATAGTTTACCTTGTGAAAGGTGGCTAATTTGGTAAATTGAACCCACTTGTCCTTCTGGCGAACGACAATTGGGGGAACGCGTGTTTTCTTGGCGCTTTGGGGCGCTTCAGAACGCGGAGGGGGATGGGAGATGTTTCCCAAATCGTTGGGATTTTCAACCTGATGATCGTGTCTTTTTGGGCCACCCTGTATAGTGGTGAACGAATTCTCGGATTTGTTGTCGAAATCGTCGACTGACATCTCGAGTTCTCCATCTACGGAGGATTCAGTGGTCGATATCTCCGACTCCGAAGCACTATGTCTGGCTTCTTTTCGAAGCTTGGTTTTCTTAGCTGTTCTTTTCGGCTTTGCTCCGGTGCTTTCAGCAACAGTTGGAGTAGCTGGCTTAGGAGGAAGAGGAGGAAACTCCTCTGGTAGACGGCGTTTTTTGTTAGCCGGTTCTTGCGGCTTGATCTTGTCTACTTTGTCTGGCTGTGTAGAGGAGGTGGTGTTCACAGAAGCACTTTCAGGGGAAGTATTCTGTGACGGGCGCTCGAGAAGCTCTCTGACCCCTGGTGGGGGGGCAGAGGGCGTCCGAACTACCGCCCCAGGGCTGCCTCTTAACAGCTCTGATGGACTCAGGCCCAAGCGGTCAAGTAATAATCCCATAAGGGTAATTACTTTTTAGAAGCACAAGTTGGTACATTTTTAGAGATGAAACAAACATCTAGCCAGGGGAAATTTCGGATCAGCTTTCAGCTGATCTGTAATGCCAAACTTTGCGCAGCTTAGATTGTTCGCCAACATTTATCGGTAATTCACTCAACTGTAATGAGTTTGTGGGCAGAAGATCCCATTGGAGACCTCACGATGACTGTGTAAATTTCTGGATTGGTTGTTAGGTCAATCACTGTAAGGAATCCTGTTTGGCTCATTTATAATCTCAGTAAGTGCGCTGCTCATTGTGACAGCCTCAGCTTCGCGACCTTGTTCGTCATTGATATTTAAAAATTTGAGCTATTCGACATTATGGACATATGAACATATTATGGAGGAAATATTTACATACAAATATTCAACTATATGACAATTTCAATTTTAATGAAAATCTGAACGTAATATTCTGATTACTCCTAAAGTGATCAATTTAAGAAACATTGGTAGACATCTGTTTCAGCCTGTTGGGCATCATCAGTACCGGACAGGCGGCGGTCCTCGATTGAAAACAAAATTTGAATAACCAAGAAAAGTACTTGATGAAAATAACTTGTTAACGCATGTGAGACGTAAGAATGAAACCACCTATTGCTGTGACACCCAAGTCAACTTGCCAAGTTTTTATATCAGGGTTGGTGGTTTGACTAATCAACCGATAACTGTGGTAGCCGAAATCTGGGAAGTTATCCTGGAATACCATCAGAAATTGGTCGATCTTGAATTGAAATCAATATGGCAGTGATCAGAATAGTACTTATCTATTTATATTTTGATTTTCATGGAATTATTTGCGAATCCAAATGTTTTAGGAATGATATGAAATCCAGAAAGGTGAATGCAGTCAAGCTGCTGGAGAAAATTTCATGAAAATCAAAAGATAAATAGATAAGTACTATTCTGGTCACTCCCATATTGATTTCAATTTTGAAGTCGAACTTGCGATCCTACTCTAAATGGTGTGTTTTCAGTGAAGTTTTGTTGGTTTTCTTTCGGTTTGTTTCAGAATAATCATTTTCATGTTGTTTCAATCTGGTTTTCAACAATCGCTCTGTTTCTCCTACATATGCCATATCACAATCGAAACAAGGTTTCCAATAAATAACAAATATTTCATAGTAAACGAAGTTATTATAGGGTTCAAAGGGTCTTGCTTGTATAAAGTTAAATAACTTGATTTCAGACGAAATTTCAATAACTCTCCAAAGTTTTCTTTTTTCTATCATTGTGATTTTTTTTAATTCGTTCTCAACTATTTCTTATATTAATTTATGGGTAATGTTTGTAAACAAAAACCTAACATCTGAAGTTTCTAATATGTAACCTACTTCAACTACTTCAAAAGAATTTTTTATATTATACTCAAAGGTAGAAGTACGATTTGATAAAATTTTGTTAAAACATTTGGACAGTGCATAACATGGAAAGTTGATGAAGGCGACAACTTGACTCAGGAGTCTATCGTCTTTATGTATTGTCTTTCAGAGTTTCACAAGTTCTCTCATCGATAAAGCCTGCATCTAGTGATGAGTCAAGTAATTTTTTGTTTATTTTTGGTGAACATTAGTTGTGGTTATTACTCTAAATTGAAGATTTTGTTCTAGAGGTCGATCAATAACAAACTGTCATATTAATTTCAAATTTCCTACTTGAAAAATTACGACACTTGTGATCATTACTTTCAGACACATCTTTCCCCTGTCAAACGTAATAAAATATCGAAAACATTTACCATTTTTTGAAAGTTATTGAGATATAAACTCAACATCCTGCTCACAAATGGTTGGTATCGTTAGTGAAATCGTTTACCCACATAGAAATAACCCTCGAATTTATGACCCCGCAACTACACAAAAGCAGTGATATATCATCGTTTATTAAAGTTGCGACATGCTTAAATATTCGACTCTGTTCACCAAACAACCATTTATCATACAAAATAGATATTTTACCCAAAGAAGCTCAGTTCTCGTATTTTATACGTAGTGTATTCGTTCACCTTGAAAATGTTTTATTCATTTAGATCTATGTATACTTCAATTACGAGATGCTCGTGTCATGTTGAAAACTTTTCGATTATAGTGAGCAGATTATTCCTCATTTTATAATAGGTGAACATTATTTTCATTTAACGAGGGAAGGTATTCAAGTCTCACCAATAACACAAGGGAACAAATTTCATGATTTCGGACTTTCTTTGTCTGATAACATATACAATGATTTGAACTCTTTGAAAAAACCAATATAATTGAAAATAATAGCTAAAAATAACAATTATAGTAAGCAAAAATCGTCACCCAAAGATGATTGTGGATACCAACAATTGAAACGTAGTGAAGTAACTCGACTTGAAATCTCTTATTTTTGTTTTGTTTGATTGTTAAATTTTCAATTTTTCGCTTATATTTTATTACACTGTAATTCCATTTCAGGGTTTTTCTGCTGATAATTGTTGTTTTCAGCTATTCTTTTTAATTTTCAATTGTATTGGTTTTTTCAAGGATTTTAAATCATTTTATATCATATCATACAATGAAGTCTGAAAATATGAAATTTACCGTAAAACACTGTCAGCCACCTTCAAACGAGGGAACAAACTTCAATTGTATTTTTGTTGCGTTTATTTGAGCAATTAATTAGCACGTTGTCTTGTTGTTACAGTGAGTGAAAGCAGTGAAGACGAAAGTAATAAGGGATGCGACTCCCAAATGGGATATGTGCATATGTTACGTGATTTTCCTGTACTTTTGTCCAACTCAGAAACACCAGCTATCCGACTATCAAAGTCAAAAGCACTTGAAGCGATGAGAAAACAATGGGAGCTTGATTTCGTTTCACAAATAACAACAAGTCGAAAAATTAATAATATGAAATCCAGACTCAAGAAAAAGGCTGATATTAATAGAACTGGAAATAAGAAAATTGTTCTGCAGGATTGGAAAAAGATTTTGTTGGAAATCATAGAAGGCGATACAAATACAGTACTTACAAAGATTCCAGGTGATGTAATATTTATAAATAAAAATATAAATAAGGCAGCCAAGCTATATTTAATCTAGAACCAAAAAATATGTTTCTGTTAAGTTATTTTACAATTTCACTTTACGAGCATTGTCTGTCGGTACAGAACAAACAGACACAATAGCAAGCAGCAGTCATGAAGCTAAAATCCGCAGGCCTTCTGTTTCTAGAACGTGTACCACAAATGATGATACTGCTAGTGGAATGAATCCACCTGAAAAAAAGAAACCCAATAAAATTAGTCCTATTGAAAAATACGAGACAAACAATACTAAACAACTCTCAAATACCGAATCACAAAGGCTAGTTTTGCTGAAACAACTGAAAGTTTTGGAAATGGAGGAGCAAAAACTAAAGAGGGAGCTAACTCCAAGTGAACAATTTACTTCAAATAATAATGATATCGTTAACGATGCAAACGGAAAAACTCACATTGATATGTAATAAAAGTTATAAATGCGTTGTTTTGTTCGACTTTTACTTACCTTAGGTAAAAGCAAGAATTATTTCTGCTAATTCAGATCGCCTTCGTTGCCCACTTTGTCTAATGTCATCTATATCTTGTACGGGAAGCAGATCCCAAATATCTTGAATTGGGGGCTCCATTGGATCGAGTTCATCATTTAAATATTTCGCTACATTGTGTAACATGAAACAATATATAACAAGTTTTGGAAGATTTTCAATCGACACCCGAACTTTATATTGAAGCATTGGAAATCGTTGTTTTAGTTGCCCAAAAGCATCGTTTAATTATTACACGCTCCTTTGTAAATAATTTGTTATAAGCAAGCTGTGCCGGAGTATTTGGATTTCTAAAAGGCACTATTAACCACGGTGCTACGCCATAACCTTCATCTCCTAAAATTAATGCATTTGACCTTTTAAACTCATTTTAGCAATGTTACAAATTTGTGAGTTACTCCATATGCGTGAATCATGGACAAATCCTCGCCATGATGCGTCTACTCTTGTAAACCACTCATCTGCATTGCAAGTTGCTTGAACGGTGATACTGTAATATTCTTTGCGATTCATATATTCATCACTATGATGAGGTGATTTTTTTATTTTTATGTGGGTGCAATCGATCACACCCATAGGACACGGAAAGGTGTACTTTGTTTGCCATCTTTTTTTAGCTGCTGTTGTATCTGCCGGAGTGCAAGGAAATTTTATCCAATGTGCGCATTTTTCTATTATCTGGTCAGCAACTTGCGTCACAACCTTAGACACAGTACTTTGATGAACATCAACATCTTCTCCCACTCCTGTTTGAAACCCCGGATCACCTACATATCTTAAACATATTTTCATATAGCTCCACCTCTTGTTTCTTCCGATTCTTCACCCAAAAAGTTATTTGAAAGCCACTTAACAGTTTCTTTATTAAATCGGTATAATGTACTAAGTAATGATCACACGTACTTCTTCTTGGTTTATAATATTTTGTTGAACACAAATTAAACATGCACTCAGCCATAGCTTTGCCACGATCAAACTGAAGTCTGGTAGCTATTAGACTCCAAATATATGGAGTATATTCTCATCTGAACGAGCATAAAGATATTTTTATTGATACCAAAAATGAGAATATTCTCACAACAAACCGTACATAAGAGTACTGACTCATGCCGAGTATCTGCTTCGGTTTTTTATTCATACCACGTAGACTATTTACTCCAAAATTTGGAGTATAAACTAAATACTCATTTTTATTCATACCACCCATTATCTTCAGAGCTACATACCCGATACAAGCAACCGTGTTCGTTTTTTTGATAGACTTCTCTTATCATTAATAAAGAGACGTCAAATGATGAAGATTCTTTTTGGAAAGCTAATGCATTTGAACTATCTAGAAGTGTTCCTCAAGACTTTATTCTGGTTCCTTTGCATTTCACTTTGTATAGTAGTGTATAGTAATTGTAGTGTTTCCCCTTCACAAGAAGGGGAAACACTACCATTACTCGCAATTTTTTCGATTTTTTATTTTCCACAATCTAAACATGTGAACAAAGCTAAATAGACAGAGAATCTACTAAAAAGTTCACTTCGAAAAGTTACAGCATAGTTATGAATCACTGAAGAGTAAAAATTAGTTAGTAGCTTGTATTCACCAATTTTAACCATAAAAAAATTAATGTTAAAAAATTAAATTTTACCAATTAACAAAGCTTACGTTTTGGAAACGTTCCGAAAACCAAAAAAAATCACTTGCAAAGAATACTTCAGATGAAAACAGGTGTATATTGACTGTTGAAAAAATGAGAATCAAATTTCGCAGGCGACTTCGTATTATTTTATGTTGGTACACTCGTCTCGAACCTATATTCACAGTTTCAACTTTATAACATGCTAAGTTAGAGGCATAAAAGTTTTGCGTGTTTGGCTATTTTCTGCTACTGAAAAAGATAGATCAAAGAATTTGCATCAACTTCTGTGTGAAAAATGGTATTGAGTGCTCAAAAATACTTGAATTGTTGACAATGGCATACGATGATAGTACTCCTAGTCAAAAAAATGTTTACAAGTCTTACAAACTTTTCACCGAATAAATGTATGGACGTAGCGTTACTACGTGGTAGGAAATCATAATGAAGAAAAGAGAATTGAAACTTTCTATGTTTTTTGCCACTTTTATTTCTGACTAACGTTACTGCAGTTTCGTCTTAAAAGGTCATTTTCAAACTTATACATTAAAGCAACAATGGTTGATTACATTAGCCCTTACATTACTGTAGGTAATAATAGAGGCACTTGTCTTTATTGAGTACCTGAATTTTGTTTACTAGTTACAATGCGGATATGCTAATTTGAAAACCAGTGAATGAACTAAATCGATTTGATCATTTAACAGATTGCACCCGAAGTGTTTATGCTTGTGAATTTCCAAGGATTCTAAATAATTGAGTTTGTAACCCCTCCCTACATAGTGCAAAATTTCCATAATCGTTTAGATTCGAGAACTTGTGGTTGCCTGCCAAGGAATGGTTTGAAAACCATCATTTTTTTCATTTTTTCCTAGTCTGAAGGATCTTTCATTTTCAGCATACCGTTTTCGAAAATTTTGAACATTGTCCCACAAAAACACAATTACACTCCGGACACTTAAGCTTATAAACTCCAGATTTCTCCAACTTGTCCACTTTATCTTTGGCATTGAAAATTCACGTGGTCTGAATGCTATTTCCACATTGTTTTTTCTAAAGCAACCCTCAATTATCTCTGTTCTTTTTCCAAAATATTTTAGAGTTACCCATTTCTTGACTTCTGGTTGTTTGACCTGAAGGTATATTATTCTGGAAGTGAATTAAGGAGTTAGTCAGAAAATAAAGCCGTAAATTTATTTACAGATTAATATTCACCAATATCAAATGTCAAAGTTTTGCTCACTGTGTTCTTCGTAGTGCATCAGGAGTTTTTGCCACATAGTCGTACGGTCAATAAGGAGTATTAACTTGCAGTTATGTGACAAGCGATACGAAGAAAACATCCGCAATTGTGGAAGAACAATCCATGCTTTTCTATTACGATAATGCACCTACTCACTAGTCATTGCCTGTTCGTGATTTGTTGGTCACAAACAACACCGTAATCGTGCCTTAGCCACCGTATTCACCAGACTTGGCACCCTACGACTTTTTCCGGTTCCCAAAATTTGAGAAACCTATAAGAGGACGACGTTTTGCGACGATTGAGGAGATAAATTCGAATCGATAAGAGAGCTCGAGGACATACCAACAAAGTATATATCAGAACTGCTTCGAGGTTTTGAGAAAACGCTGCCAGCAGTGTATCATATCTGAAGGGGAGTAGTTTGAAAGGAACGAAATAGAAGTGATGAATAAATAAATATTTTTTGAGAAAAATCAAAATTCACCCTATTTCTTGAACATACAGCGTATTTACTTATTAGGCAAAATTTGTGAATATAAGTTACCTACTAATTGAACTCTTCACTAACTTTTTTCGGAATGAATTCACCATTGATTTACCTTCGCTCATTTTTCAGAGGAGATTAAATACCCCATAAATAGCAAAAAATAGTGACTCCCCCACAAAATATATTTGAAACAACATTACTAATTTCTGAAGCACCAAGCACACTACATGAGCTGAAAAGTCTCGGTCCTAACACATAGATGGCATTAGTCTTATTACATGCATCGCTTTTTCAGTTAGTACTGACCGTAAAAAAAGCTGTTGGAATTTTAGATACTCTACTCATGAGTGAGTAACTGTGCTAAGAGTGACACTATTTTTGTTATTTTCAAAACAATGGATCAAAAACAATTTCGTGTTTTAATTTTACACTGCTTCTTGATGGGAAAAAATATCGTTCAACTGAAGCAGTGGCTTGAAAAGTGTTTTAAGGACTTCGCTCTATCAGAAACAGCAATTAAACGTTGGTTTGTGGTCTTCAAACGTGGTCGTAAAGACATCGATGATGCAGAACATAGTTCCACAAAATTGTTTGAATGATCGAAAAGTGAAGTTGCGTGAGTTAGCTGACATTGAAAAGATATTAAAAGAACGTATTGGCTTTATATTGCATGAGCATTTGATTGTGACTAAGTTCTCTTTAAAGTAGATGCCGCGCGAGCTCACTGTTGACCAAAAATAAGAACGTCTTGAGGATTCTGAGCAGATGTTGGCCATTAACAACAAATTTTTTCGTCGATATATGACAATTGATGAAACATGGATCTATCACTTCACTCCGAAATCAAAACGATCGTCATCTGAATGGAGAGAAACTGGTGAACCTTGTCCAAAGCGAACGAAAGCACAACAATCGGCTGGAAAGGTTATGGCCTCGGTATTTTGGGATGTGCGTTGTGTAATATTCATCGACTATCTTTTTTTTAACCCCCCCGGCATCAAACCGGAGTTTATTTTGCCACAGAATTTTCGAATCAATCGAGTTACTACTTTTTATATTGATATTTTAGATTTAATAATGAATTTTAGAATGATATTGTATATTTTTTTATTTAGTGTACCGAAAAGCACTGTTATATTAGATTGAAACAAAACATTCGAGGAAAGTAAATTATTTAAAAAATCCGTCCAGTAAAGTTCGAAGTTGGGACATGTGAATAGGATATGATTCATATCCGCTGAAGAAAAATTGTTATAAAAAAATGCCTATTTTTGCCAGATGTGCAGGGAACTTTCCATGTTACATTTTCATTCGTGTGATGGTAGTGGCGTCAATCGATTATCTTGAGAAAAGAAATACCATCAACAGTGAATATTATATAGCATTTTTGGGGCGTTTGAAGGCCGCAATTGCAAAGAAACGACGGCATATGGCAAAGAAAAAAATTTATTTCAACAAGACTCTGTGCTATGTGTCACGAGTCAATCGAAACAATAACAAAACTACATGAATTGAACTTCGAATTGCTCCCACATTCATCATATTCGGCAGATTTGGCTCCCAGCGACTACTGGCTGAACAGACCTCAAAAAAAGCTCACCGGTGACAAATTCTGCTCGAATGAAGAGGTTATTGCTAAAAAATGAGGTATATTTCGAGGCAAAAGATGAATGGAATGATTGTGTGGTTCTTGATGGAGGTTATGTTGATGAAAAAAAGTCAATTTTGAACAAAAAAAAAACGCGTTTCTTCTCTTAGGCCTGGGACTTTTCAGCCCATGTTAAGATTTGTAGCGGCAAATTATAGAATTGCTAGAAAATGTATAAGAGGCCGCTTTTTTAGCTGATACCGCTATTGCCATCTAGGAAACGGTAGGTCGTACAAGAACGGTTGAATGGAACAAAAGTTGCCTTTTTAGGGATGCAACACAATGATGCTTTCAGATCCATGAAATCATCAAAGGTTTGTGAAATATTTGCAAAAAACTGAAAGTGACAGATTTAATTTGTTTGCTCTACCGCCTTGATTTTCAATAATATTGAAAAGTAACAACAATCTTTTTGCTTAATTTCATGTGCTTTATAATCTGGCTGAACTCATTTTTCGATGCAACGTTTCGTTCACTTAATTCCATCATCAATATATTTTCCTTAAATACGGACTTGTATATTATTTTATATATTTTCGTAGTCATTATAATTACAAATTCGTTGATATATCACAACATCTATATTTCCCGACGTTTCTTCCCGAAACCACGTCATCACTATCATTTTTTATTAACAGCTCGAATTTCCGAATGTTACTGAAATCCTGAAATCCAGCGTTCTCCTGTCGATAATGTAATTCATTGAAATCATAAATATTTGTATTCACTGAAATCCAACTAAATTTCATGTCAGGGTCATCTTGAAAAAGAGAGACCAATAATCTTTG
>WOGO01002894.1:1003-15092 GCA_015342085.1 Leptinotarsa defecta | reverse complement strand
GACGTGGCTAATGAATCACCTTCAATTGAAAATTGTTGTAGTATAATACAACATTGATATTTATTTGCCATTTTTCTGAAAGTTGCTAACATAACTATTACTAAATGTATATAATATTCAGCTCAAACGCTAGAACACCATATATAATCTTGTGTGTAATTAAGCACTATAATCCTAAGTGGAAGTTAAGATTGTCCTGAGTTTGCGGACATTCAACGGCTCTCCAGCCTATGCGATGGTGAGAACCATCAGATGGCTGTAATCCGGAAGAAGCGATTAGCAATTGAAATGTGTAAAATAGGTCTAATCTGTGAATCGAACATCCTCCTATCGATGTTAGGGACAGCGTTGCTTAGCGACCGTCCAAAGGCTACTTTCCTTCACCACGCACGAAGATTGGAATAATAAATAAAGTTCGCCGGCTTGACTTTATGGATTAGCTGCATGAGCGCTTCTGATTTTTTTTAAGAAAGCCCTGGCAATTTAGAAAAAGACTGTGATCACAATTTCCATTTGGAAAAGAGGTTTTCCTGTTCCCTGTTTTTAGGCAATTTCATGAGAATCATGAAAACAACCATGACTTAACAGGTTCACAGCCATTTATGTTATCCATGCAATATCTATTATTGACCTTAGGACTTGTTCATTTTAGCCATTTCTTTCTAATTAATGGATCATACCTGCTTTCTTGAAGTTATCACATCTTATTCAAAAAAGGCACGAACATTATATAACAAACATTCTGAAAGTCCAAAATTGTCAAAAAGTCTCACATATAAGAAACATCCCAAACTATTCTGTGTCTAAGATGAGCATAGTAAAATCAGTAGTCTTAAGAGATGCAAATTAGGTGAAATCATAGAGAACACTTGTCCATTTTGGAGCTCATGTAAATAAGATTCATGAGAAGTTCATGATGAGGGAGTTGAATAATCAAAAAAAATCTGTTGAAGTTTTAGACATTATTGCATTGAACTTTTTTGGAATATTTCCCAATATTCAAGGTACTGAATAGGATCGAGGCACATCAAAGTTGTTTTTTTATGATTGTGATTTCGTATAGTATTTTTGTATTTTACGGAAATGAATTTTTTTCATAATGTAATGATGATTTGATATTTTTTTCAATACAGGGTGAATTCAACATTTCTTTTCTTGATTTTTTAAATAGATACATTTCAAAGACAACTTCATCAACAAAGTGTTAGGAATCACACGTTAAAAGGTAAGACCTCGTTAGTCCTTAGCTCGCACAAGTTACTCAACTTCTGAGAGTTGTCGTTCATATGGGGGCGACAGCTGATTAACGGAAAAACAGACAGAACAGAAACAGACAGATCATCAATAACAAACACAGTAAGTTTTCGATATTTTTCTAAGAAATGAAACATGCCGAACCCAAATCAGGTGTTTTCTCAGAACCATCAGTCGATAGTCTCCTCGGCTTGGCAATTCTCAAACAAGGGCGCTCATCTACTCTTGATGAATCTTTTGAAGGCTATCTTAGCTCTGATCTGGGTAAAGTAAATTCAGTCCATCCTGAAAAACAAAATTTTGCAGAATGTCATTAAAAAAAATGACATTTGTGGAACAAAATAACATCCTTTGGTGTTTTTCAAAAAGCTGTAGTGTAACTTCTGTTGTTTGATCTGAACACAGGTAATTTTTCATGATTTGAACACATAAGGATCTTACCTTGAAGTAATGACAGAGCATTACTCGCAGCGTTCATTTTCTGCAGCTATCTTCAAAAATTCTAAGGTCAAATTTGAAGTGGAGAACCTATGACAACCCTAACAGAAAGGTTCTAGGAATTTCATAATGAAATTTTTATGAAGACAGGTAACGAAACGGTCTCTGGAATTTGGACGAAATATATTTGGAATGATTTTCCATAACACGAATATGCAGGTCACTTGTAGCCAAATTCAATAATGATTGACAATTTTTCATTAGTTCGGACTTCCATTGTCTAATATTATTTGAAATGATTTGAAATCCCTTCGGATAATACTTCTAACCATACAGAGGAAACTAGGGACGGAAACCTGGCAGACAAGACGAACCTACGTATAGAAGTATTCATTGAATAACTAGTATGATGTGTACGAAACTGTTATTTCCAACTGAAGGACGAATTTCTCTACACAAGATGAGGGACTGCAAATAGGATCGCCATTTTCACCAGTTATAGCCAACTTATATGTGTAGTGGTTTGTAACTCTGGCCATTGAGTCTGGTTGAGATACGCTGACGACACTTTCATAATATGGAACCATGGGAATACTGAACCAGACACCTTCCTGGAACACATAAACGTAAGACCTTCCTACACAATGGAAAAGAAAGTCCACAACGAATTGCCATTCTTAGACGTATTGGTGAAGAGGACCGACACTAAGTGAGAAACAACTATACACCGAAAACCCACTCATACAAGACAGTATCTGAGTCACGAATCCAACCACCATCAATCGACTAAAAAAGGAGTCATCACATTCCGTAGCAGCCTCACGAAAACTATGCCACCAAACCCGTACTGCGATTCCAAGAATTGCATTTACCGGATCTCCTGAGAGTGCGGAAAATCCTAAATCGGTGAAACTAAGAGGCCATTGAAAATTTGCATTGCCGAGGACAAGAAACACACACAGCGAGGGGAAATCAGCAAATCAGGAGTAGCAGAGCATGTTTGGACCCATCAACATAACATCGACTGATCCCAAGCAGAGATCGTACACTGGTTCAGGAACACTGGTTCAGAAGGAAATTCAAATAAGCCGCATACAGGTTGTCCAACAATGTGTTAAGCCAAGCTATCGTAGAGATAAGCAACATATCGAAACCCACAATCAAGTGAAAAATTGTCAACTTCCGCCAAACCGGTAGAACAGAAAGAGGAGATAAGTGAAAATACTCGAATAACCCATAAATAGTCATCTCTCGTAGGAATTAGTCCAGTCATCACCCGAAGACGATTGTGGATACTAACAATCGAAACGTCGTGAAGTAACTTGGCTGAAATCTCTCAATGTTTTTGTTTTTCATTTCTTGTTTCAATTGTTCCATTTTTTACTTTTCATTTATTTCATTGTAATTTCATTTCAGGGTTGTTTTTGGTCAATATAGTTATTATTTTTAGCTATTCTTTTTAATTTTTATTGTTTTTTTTTGGGGATTTCAAAGCATTTTATGAAATATTAGACAACGGAAGTCCGAACTGATGAAATTCGAGGTTATTCATACCTTGATACAGTCAATTTCGACGTATTGCAGAAAATGAGACAATTTTGTTCAATTTTTATTATCAATAAATTGGTTTCTGCAAATGGAACACCCCATATATTGGGACCAGATAAAGAATGTTCCTTGTTTTTTTTTTGAATAGATATTTGTTATTCAAATGCCTGAAATTGTAAATTTTCAAGTGAATAACGATATTAGTTCAGTGTTTGTATTTCCGATAATTCAAGAAATTTGTGCCATCGCTTTCTATGTATTGTCGAATTAGTGATGGCTTCTCTATGAATAATGTATTTATTTTCCTTCAAATGATTTCCTGATGTTTTTGGCAGTAAAAAATATCAAACTCACTAATTTTTTCTTACTCAACACGTCTGGAGTTGATAAATCTATACAAAATTCTTCTTTCCAAATCTCGAGAAGTGGTAGGTGGAGTTTTCACGTATCCCCATAAAAAGAAATCTATACTGGTTTGATCTTGTGACCTTGCTGGCAAGTCATGAATGCAATCTCCACCAATACATCTGTTAGGAAACTTTCTATCCAAGTATCTTCCTACGAATGTGAGATGTGAATTCATCTGTCAGAAAAGTCCTGCTCCTGCTCGTTTCTTTTGCTATAAAAAAAGCCAATTCGACACTTAAACAGAAGTCTATTCGACACTTAAGGTCAATTCTGATGAAGCTTTATGAGACAGGAATAATATTTATGTTTTCACATTACCCTGCCGGTTTTGCTACAATGACTTATGGTAATACTTCTTGAAATTTGTGTTGAGCTAATGTATGGATTCCCTGCTACAGAACTCGAGACTATGCATTGTGTTCATTGCCAGTGACTTCGTGTCATCTCTCTTATTTTGGGTAAACAAAAAACTACATTAACGAAATCTCCGCAACAACTTCTCTATTCGGATGCTAACGATATTGATACATCTGTCTGTATGAACAATAAATACCTATACTACTCACCCGACTCAACTAAACTCAACTAAAATCCTCATCTACTCAAAAACTTTCAACTCCAAATACAAATATTATTTAAAAAAAAGGGTACTTCATCACGAGGTTCCAATATAAAGGTGGTTTCATTTGAAGAAATTAACATATTGATGTTCAGAGTCAGCCTGTATATTTAAAAATGATTTCAAAACATGGCCACAAGGGACCACAAGTTTCGTCTAGCTTCCAAAGACATTTACATTACTCGTGACGAACCCTTTCTCATGTTGATCGTTCTAATGCTAATACGAGTATATTCTTCATTACTGCTGTACTACTTACATTTTATTTGCTATATGATATAATATGTTTGGAGTCACAGACCTATCAAAATAATTTCTGTGAGAAATACTTTCCAAGAATATAATTTTCACATAGACTCATTCAAATAATCGAAAAATCCGGTAATGATCGCCTGCCAGCGATAATTTTCAATCACCCCAAATATAATTAATAAATAAATTTTAATTAACATAATCTATAATCTTTGTTTCCCTTCTTCTTGTTCTCCATCAAGGAACAGAAAGTGGAAGTTTGGTTGTTTTCTCGTTGGGAAACACGTTACAGAAAAGCTAATCAGGTTCGAAGGGTGGTAATTAAATTCAAAATCTAATAGTGGTTATGGCTTTCATAGGCTGATGTTGAAGTATCAGTGTTATAGAGCACATGGGCGACTCGTTAAAAAACTTGTTATCAAGTATCTTCCTTTTTTTCGGATTTGAATACTCTGAATACTTGAACCCCACTATAATTCAGACATGATCGGAAATTCAGAATTTTCAAAGAACACGTCAATTTCTATTTCGGTGAGGTCAAATTTTTATATTCAATTCAAACTCAGTTCTGAACCCCACATAAATTTCATCTATTTACTAAGTTAGTTAGCAAATCGCGCATCGAGAGACAGTGTATTTTTATGGTATCAATAAAGTGTTATTTTCAGTGACATTGATTGTTACACGTGCTTTTTGTCCTTCTTTCAGTTTTCAAAAACAGATCCATTCATTATTGAAAAACTCAACATTTGCTTTCGTTTCTCTTTTTGAGGAAAATCGATCACAAACAACAATCAATTATCAAATATTTTCCAAACCTTCCCTCACATTATTGAAGTAATCCCTTATAATCGATCACTTCTATCATATTTATGGATGCAATGGTGAGCAATCACGTGATATAGTTTTCGAATATACACTAAAAAAAAACTATATTTTCACAAACGGTCTCACCACTTTTTATACACAGAGAAACACAGATAGACAAACAACATTGAACTCATTCATCCTATATCAGACTATTTGACCTGAAGCACTCAAAAAAGTAGTGGTGATATCAATTTAACAAAAAAGGGAAAGGACAATCAAGTAACAAACTAAAGACCAATATTGCTCATGAGAAACCTAACAAAAATTATGGAAAAAGTTGTGAAAAATAGACATGCCTCATATTCAAACCAATATAAAATTCCGTAAAAGTTACCTGAATAATACTCGTAGAAACCAATCTGTGAAAATAGATGATGTACTAAGTGAGAGGCACAAGTTAAACTTATGGTATCCTACAGGGAACGATTATGACACTGCGATATTTTCAAAGGTGGAAACATGGGATGAACCATCGAAACCAATAAAAAACTACTTGAAATATAAGTTATTCATTATAAACTCAGAAAATACTTTCTATTTAACATTCCACTGCAAATCGTTCAACTCACTGAATATCCCAACATGTGGACAACACCATATCATTCACCCTGAAAACAAGGTGAAATATCTAGGTGTTATAATAGACTTAAATCTGAAATTAAATGATTATATAAATCTTATAAACTATGTATGCAGAAAGCTTCGAATAATATTACACACATTCAGATACTTTAAAAATTTAATAATGTATCAACAAATGAAAATCTTATGTCATGCATTAAATGAGAGCAACTTGCAGATGCTCTTTACTCAGAGAAAAATAGAATCCTCAATTCCTAGTTACACCTAAAGTGCCCACCAGAAACAATACTTTATTATACCACTAATTCACAAATCAATGGGAAAACGTTCATTCACATATATTGCTCCTAACCTGTATAATACACTTGCTCTGGAAACTCAATCTATTTCTGCTCAACTATTATTGAAAAAAATTTGATTATTAATTTTTAATGAGCCACGTGAGCCACGTTGCAAAATCGGAAATTTTGTTGAGAATTGAAAGACATTATCACTTGTATATTATTAATCTTTGATGCGGTATGTGTATGAATGCCGTATATGTGTGTATATGTAGAGTATTTTATATCAACCTATTGTTCTTTCGAAACAAGTGCCAGGAATTTTTTTCTTGGTGTCATCGGCATCGACTACATTGGTCATAAGCCTGCCATGCATTTATCGAACTATGTATTGGCCCATATGCTCAATCATGAACAAACATCATTCGTAGTATTTGTTATTGGAAATTGAACAAATGAAGCAATTTGTTGATTATTTGAAATAGGGAAGACTCTTCAAAAAATTACAAATTTGAAAAAACTCGAATATAAATTGATTGTTGTTTTTCAATTCGTCATAATAATCATCACTTCATCTTGAATTGAAAATAAGAGTCCTCATATCATTTCCCCACCTTACAATTTTAAATTAATACCAAAATATGAAATTGCAACACAAACAATTCAACAACAAGTGACAACATTATTTTTCATATATCAAGTCTTATTGGAGGATTCACTACACGAATTCTTCTTCTTTTCGAAACATGATTAAATGTAATATTTTGTGTATCAAATTCACTAGTAATATGTGATATATTGACAGTATCTGACTATATCATCTTTACCTGGAATTGAACTTTCAACTCCACTCAGTCCTCTCAGAATTATTATTCTAAACTAATACAATTTCTTTGACTCTCTATTTTCACACCAAATTTGAATAATGCTTATATTTTATTTGTCCTAAGTATTCAATTCAAAATCTTTTTTCCATATCTTTATATAAATATGTTGATAAATTAGTCCGCCTGGTCGATTTACCACCATCAACCTTATCTCAGTTACTAATATTAATTTATTTGGGGATCAAAACAGCTCGGTGTGAGGTCATGAAAGCTATGTTGCTGCGTTCAGGTCCCAACCAGTACGAATCGCTTGCAGAGATCGCTGTTGAAGCTTGGTTCTGCAACGGGCCGCCTTTGGAAGCCTCATTTATCGTTGAAATCCGTGGACTAAGTCTTCTGTCCCATGAAGTGCGTTTCTATTAGGAAATATATTACCATTTGTTGAAATACTTCAGGAATAAACATAAAATATTTTAGAATTCCAGTACCCTGTGTACATGCAATCCGTCATCTGTGAGTTTCTTGTTTTGTGTTTCTATTTCCCACATCGAAGCATGGACATCTGCTCGACATATTCCATATCGAGTGTAATCGACTAATGGATTCTTAATACCATAATTTCACGGCCCGAAACATTACCATCAGAAAAAGTGAGACGCCGTCTCAAAACTAATTTCCCAGCCAGCCATCTTTCGTGTTCGATCATCAATTCGTAATTCACCTTTAACGTCGTCTTCGGATGCTCGCGGCTTTGTTTTTGTTAATGACACATCGCCTGATTGATATTAGGGAGGAGTACGGAATTTCAGATTTCAAATAATAAATTGATGGAAGTCAGTTTTAGAAGAGATGAGCCATCGTAGCGCGTCAGTGGCGTATGGAAAACATTTTGAGGGAGAATGGTTAAAGAAACCGCTAAAGGGACGAACTCAACCTATTGAAAACAAAACAGAAATTCCTAGTTAAATATCAGATTTGAGTGAGATGATAAATCGATATCAAAGGTACAAGGACGTGAGTAGTAAAACTTATAAAACAAAAAAGTATGTTAGGAAGAATGATTCAAATATCATGGATTAATGAAAGAAAAAAATCAATAGAATAAGTGCTACCTCTGTCGCTGATAAATGAATTTTTGAAATGGTTCAACAGAATGATATCAAGAACCGTTACTCAAGTATCAGGAAACACAAACCTCAGTAGCTTTATGATGATCAAATCATTTCATGAAATAATGGTGGTTTAGTTTTGAAGTAACAACTTTAGTTAATCAGACATGAATACATATATTCATTTCCCAAAGAAGTGACTTTCCAATAACTAATCATGGTTGAACAAAATTGCGATGAAGCTGACACTTCTGAAAATTTCGTCTACTGACAGTGACGCTTACATTCATGTGCCAAATCAAGTATCAGGTCTGCTAATGCTCCCAACATATGCAAATTGGGAACAAACGGTCCTAAAAAATTGTACAATCTGCTCAATCTATACTGTTCGTCATCTTGATTTCATTCGGGTTGGAGCCTAGCTCCCTTACCCTTTAAACTGGATCAGCTCAATCTACACTTACAAAAACGAAAGTCACTCACTTAATAGTCACTTTTTCATCACTTTTTCCCCGTACTGCTATATGTTGTAGATGTGCAATTAGAAAGGATTTGCAAATGAATATACCTACTGGGACGCCAGCCGCGAGGGAAAAAGACGCGTTCATAAAATGAAGTTACCTTTTTATCATTGTTTCTCCATACTGGTATCTGCATCTGTACATTGTACATCCTCCCGAGAATTTGTCGTCCTAGGTCATCGTCCATCCTGTCCTTTTCAGGCAGGTGAACAGGTCACTGGGAGACATCTCCTTTATATCGGCAGGTGTAGGCCAAGACTCACCGAACACACTCTCTCCTATTGACGATAACTTCGGGCACTCGCACAGGATATGCCTGACAGTACCATCTTCCTGTTCACACATACTGTATAGAGGTGTGTCCACCAGCCCCATATTATGGAGTTGTTTCCTTAGTTTACAGTGGTCAGTCGGAAGTGTTAGGCGTAGATTTTTCCTGGTCATCGCCAGATATTTCTTCGGCGTCAGCTTCCCAGGATCGTCCAAGGTGATCCTGGCAAGATTACATCCTTTGATTCCATCCCATCTCTTTAAGGATTGTGAATGGGTGTAACATTTGACTAGTTCCGCAATTGTCGAAGTCATCAGGCCGTAGGTGCCACTGGATCGAGAAATTCTTAGTCCAGCCGCTTCCTTGGCTGAAGAGTCGGCAATGCTTTTACCTTTACTCCTGTCGTGCCCTTTAACCCACCTCAGGATAATGTTATTATCTACCGAGGCTTTGTTGTAAATGTACAATGAGAAAGCATTTTTGAATATTCCAACTGGGGCGCCAGCCGCGGGGTAAAAGGGCGTTCATAAAAGAAAATTATCTTTTCATCACTGTTTCTCCATGCCTTTCTGGTAGGTAAATTAGTATTTAGTATCAGCATTGCACCCGTGCAGAGCCAAAGCGGCTTGTACTATATTATATTTCAAAATCTCATAATTATAATATATACTCATTCGAATGGAAATGTCATTTTGAATTTCAATGAAATCGATGTATCTAGCCATTTCACGTAGGTCGACTACTGTTGACAAATAAAAGTTCAGTCATTTACGTATTCTCTTCATATATTCAAACATTGTACTTTCAAATGAATGTTCTTTTGCTAATAAAATTTCTTGTTATTCAGGTAATAAAATCAATTTGATTTGAAAATTCATATTTCGTTTCTATATAGATGCATTCAACCACTCGACCTGAAAGTTTTATCCATAAATGTTCTTTTTTTTAAATTAAACTTTGTTATTTTTGAGTAATATCAATCAAGTATCCAGTAGGTAATGAAACTACTGTTTGCTTTCATGGTGTTGCTGAATAACTAAGTTTTCGTTAAAAAATGGAAATTTATCGATATAATTTCGGGATATTGTGGTATTACTTTTAATAATTTCAATGGAAAATTTTAGTCTCACGGTATGCCTGAAACTTCCAGATTTTTGACATCAATTTAGATACTTTCACAAACATTCTTGAACTCAATTGAATTCATTTTTCAGTATAATGTTACAAATATTCATCAATGAAATGAATCATTCTCTCCATAATAAGTTGCTAATGAAAAATCAATGCAATGATCATGTTGTGAATATATCAAACTTAAAATTTTTTTGTTAGTACATTTTTGTTTCGTAGTAATTCATGCGATGACTTCGTTAGTTGATTCATTAGTTAGTCTTGTAATGTTTCTATGACATATAACATTGATATCTGATCTTTGCTACTATTAAGGTAACATATGCTTACCAGTTCTTCTTGAATCGAATAAAGATGAAAATCTAGATAATTAACTAATATTTGGGAAAATTTTCAGATAACTCTATGAATGAATCGTATATTATGTTTGAAATAAATTTAAAAATTATATTATCAAAAAAAAAAGGTATTCAATTCTAGAGCATATGATCTAATAATAAATAATAATCATATGATTCACTGTATGAAACACTATAAGAAACTAAAAAAACTATCGAATATTACAAGTATATTCAAAGTATGTGTATATAAAAATTATTTGTTAATTTTGTATTCCATTTATCCAGGATTGATATGTTATAACTGGACTTATGAAATTATCATAGATCAACTACCAACAATCACCTGTGAGCCGAATTAAGAATCAAAAACCATGAAAAAACACGAAAAGCCGATTTCTTTGCTCTAATTAGCTATTTGAATGAAATCGTTACCCAACTTTTCCCAGATCTGATAAACATTTGGGAATCGAAGCTGAATATTTTTTTAAATTACACACGCGAGGTTGCTCATTAATAATCATATGTGGGAACTTACGAAATAATTCGACATTATGAATGGATATGAGAACGTCCAATAATGATAACTTTTTCAGTCAATTAGGAGTTTTAATTGTTTTCATAAAGTTCAATGAGTAGCATATCAAAAAAGATAGAGAAAACTGTAATTTGATCATTACATGAGTAGCATGACAAAAATGATTAAGAAAATTGTAATTTGATCATTACATTCATTCAGAGATTATATTGCAAACAAATTCAAATAATATTTAATATAGATAATGATGGTTGCATGTCAATCTTTGGTTGGTTATTTCTGAGGAAATTATCGATCCGCTATGTGAAAGATATTGAATGATCATATTCAATTGCTGTTATTTTATATAATAAGAGTCATATTCATTTTCTCTTCAGACTGAAAATCGTTACCACAAACACCGTCATTGAGTTGAAACAAAATTATTCAAAAATCATCCTATGTTGCCATACACAGACAAAAACTGAGGAGAGAAGAAGAAGAATGTATTGTCTTGAATAGGATATCCTGAGATACAGACATATTCATATTCATAATAATATAGATAGCAAAATAAAAATTCAGTTTTTCATTCCCTTCCTTTTAACTGATCATTACATCTTTTACAGCAGGTAGGTAATGGCACATTTAGAAAACACGTGTATTATAAATTATTGGCGACTACTTCCGTAAGAAATTTTAAAAAATTATGAGATATGTAACATTCACTGATAAATATGATCTCATGAATACATATAATTATCCAAAAACCATATTCAGTGTGTTTTCTCATCAAATTCCCTTCAAAATCAGTAAATTTACTGTTCAACTCTTTGTGGATTGGTAATGAATATAGTTGTATCCGTGAATCAACAACCACTTATTTTATGGGAAAGTTTTTGGCTTTCTGTTACTCCTTCTCGATACAAAAAAAGATGAGGGAATCTTCAAAAGAAAGGAAGGAAGTAATCAACTCCAGAAGGACTTTCTTTCAGTTTATGTCTTAAAGTTACTTCATTGCATTATCTACACATCCATGTATAGAGTTACTTATTTTCAAATTGATTACTTCCTTCCTTTCTTTGGAAGATTCCCTCATCTTTTTTTGTATCAAGATGGAGTAGTAGAAAGCCAAAAACTTTCTTTCCCAAAAATTATTCACTCCTAAAAATATAACCTCTTCAATTCACACTTATTTTAATTATAAGCTGTGAATGAGTTCAATATTCAAATCCACAATCCCAAACAAATATATTATACCATTCCTTTCTACGGTCAGTCATAGAAAAAGTATAGTACGCACCTCGAGGATAAGGTCAATTACTCACTCGTGAATTATCGCACTCGGCTAACGCCTCGTGCTTACAATTTTTCGCTCGTGGATAATTGGCTTCTTTTCCTACTAGGTACGTAATACACTATAACCGACCCTTGACTATAAAATTTAATTTTGAAAGTTAATCTGAACATGCCAATGAATAAAATGTTTACCTGATGCTATGTATATATTCTCTAATCTCTTCTGATACAGAACACCACTGTTATGAATTCATCATAGCATCAATATAGGAGTATATATATTTTTTCTCAATATTATACTCATATCTCGATTGTGAAAGTTCTGTAGTTGAGACACTGCATTCAAGTTGAAAAGATATAGGACTGATGAACAGTAATCATAGTGCAGTTGTAGTGTTGATCTATATACGGTGAATCTTGTTTCCATATATAAATTACTGGAAATGCTTGAAAAGAAGTACAGTTTCTCAATAATCATTTTGCTAATATATTCAAAACGACAGAAGACAATATGTTCTGCAGCTGAAACTCCAATTATTTAATACAAGTAACAAATTCGATGTCCTCTCTTTCAGATTATTCATGTCAATTTTTAAGTATTTATACTTGTTTTTCATAGTGTTTACCATAGCCTTAGTCTTCATCACGTTCAATTTCAATTTGTTCATTCTCATATGTTTATCAACTTTTCCTAATATTCCATTCATATTACACATGGCTCTATCTCTACATGCAAATGAAGTATCATCTGGGAATGGATTTATGATGTCACAATCGATCATATCGATCGATATCATTTTAGTGAAGTATGAATAATAGAGGTCCCAAACAGTCCCCTGTGGTACACATTGAAGATTTTTCCATCAATGCACCACTTTTTGTTTCCATGCTTGCAAGTAGTCCTCCAATCAGTCACAAACATCCCTCTTACACGATAATTTTTTAGTTTTGTTAACAATATCTTTCTATCTACAGTTTCAAATGTCCTTTTCAGGTCTAAATAGATGACTACTAGATATTTATCATTGTGTAACTTAGTTTTGAACTTTCATAAGGAGAGCTGCTATGCAGATTGCCATGATTATGTTTTCCGGAAACCTAACTGGTTGGTCAACATTTGAATCAATATATTTCAAAATATGACTATAAACCGCTGTTTCAAAAACAATCTCAATAGGCGGTAGAGTATTGATGGGATATTGTTCACAAGCTTCAGTGGTATTAATGACTTTGTGAATTGGATAACATGTTCTATATTTTCGAAAATAATTTTAAAAATGTTTGAGATGATTCTTTGAATTGAATTTTTCCAACAAATTAACGAGCGATGCATTAGACACTTTAAGTGAAATATGTCACAGCAGAATTTTCACTGAGAAAAAGGCAAACATTAACGTTGAGAGCCTCATTTCCATTCATTAACAAAGAAATCTATCAGAATATACTAAAATTTTTTTTAGAGGCTGAGAAAAATTTTACGACGATTACCTTGTGCTTGAATGGGAATGGGAATTCTGTTGTGTGAAAGAAATATTTCTGTTGAATTTTTCGCCCTAGATTTTCCAATTGTACATTTCAACTAGATTATAAATTCAACTGCAAAATTATTAAAATTCCCTATGTTTCAGCTTGAGAAGAAATAATAATAATAAATGATGCATCTCTATAGGAGTATGCATCCCAAATCGTCCGTTCCACGGTTGTACTTCCCCCGACAACAGGGATGCCGTGGACTTTTGAGTTTGGAGTGTCTACATGACAGAATGGTACTGGATACAGCCTGTAAAGTTGTCAGGAGTTCGGATTCCCTTCTCTGCATGGTCC
>WOGO01002893.1:0-15092 GCA_015342085.1 Leptinotarsa defecta | reverse complement strand
AATCAATTTGGTATATAAACAGTATATTCAGTATCAATTTGCTTCTCCTGAAGATGCTAGCCTTGTTAGCAAAACGCGCGTCGAGTGCAAAAATATCGGTTTGGTGTTAGGGTAATTGATCTCTAGAAAAAGTATTCAAAAATCGGTTTTCATAACCACTCACTACCTCACCTAACCCCACGAACACACGGCACTGATAAAAAAATATTGTGAAACGACAAAAAATTAGTATTCAGCCAGTCCAGCTAGCCGAGCCTTTACTCCTCAACTACATTTGATAGCACGTTTACTAATTATCGGGGCGACTAGGGGCCACAGGCAAGAAATGTTTATGACTGTACTCTTCTTTTTATTTTCGTTCCAATTGGGAATATAGCTTTAGACTATATATAGACTATAGACTATAGCTTTCCGTGTTAGGAATCACACGTTAAAAGGTAAGACCTCGTTAATCCTTAGCTTGCACAAGTTTCGACGGTTGTCGTTCGTAAGGGTGCGACAGCTGGTTAACGGAAAAACAGATTATAAACATGAAGGACCCGTCGACAGGTTTGTATGTAACTTCAAACCAGATTTTCTCAAAGTTTCATGATGTTTTATCTATTTTAACGAAGAATACTGACTGGCTGAATAATAACTATAAGATCAGATTTGGCTTTCCGGTCTGCAGCTTTCCATTCGTCTTTCATTTCTTCTAGAATGCGATTTCAAGTTGCGCCTGTAGGCTTATTCATATAATTTCACGTATCATTTTTCATTAGTAATGCTTCAATCTGAAGCCAAATAGTCGTCGTCAAGACATTCGAACTGTGCAAAGCTGTTTCCATTCATTCTAGTAATGTTTCTTTGGTAGAAAACGGTTTTCTGGGTCCTGTACCTCCTATTAAGTTTTGTGGATTACTTTATGCAGAAAATATTTTGTGACACCCTTCGAAACTATTTTTTTAGTTTACAAAACATAACTCGTATCTTGCTACTTTGAAAACAACATAACATGGAAATAACGACTTTGAATCTCAAAAATTCGACTTTAATCTTCGAATATACGAGATTAAAATCGAAATTTCGAGATTCAAAGTCGTAATTTCCAAGAAACAAATGATAAAAATATGTAGCCCTTCTGCGCTTCCGTACCTCTTCTATTTACAATACCCGATTGATTCATCATCTGAAACAATCTGACCATTTCCCATTCAGCGAACTGTAGTTTTCACATCGCGAACTTTCCAGTAAACAATTTTCCTATTGAGAGATCGTTTACCACACAAAACGGGCAGCAGCGATTATCGCCTCAAAATATCTGTGAACTCGCCAACTTTTTCGCAGAAAACGAACAAAACGACCGCCATTCATTCGAGTTCAAAAGGTTTTTATTCCGCTCTTCTGCCAGTTTGGTACAATTACGTTCGTCAAAATAATCCCTCTGATAAGTTTAATCCGACGCTCCTCATTTAAATTGGCTTAAAACGATCGAGGGCACTTTTGTTATGGCCTAGCTCTTGGACAAACAATTATTTTTGAAAGCACTCATCCGATAGATTATTTTAGTGGCTGAAATTCGACTGAAAGTTTGCGTGCATGGACACATGCACTCATTTTTAGTGTGAGATAATACAAAGTTATGTATATGAGTACGAATAATCAGTTGAAAAACTGCATTCTCAATTATTTCGCAAAATGTTGGATTTGTCAATTTTTGAAAAACAGGATATTCACTACAGAAATCCGTAAAAACACTGTAATTTCGAAAAATATGGTTAATTTTAATTGGTTTTTCAAAACTGACCGACTGATTCTCTCGAAAGAATTGAAGCACTGGGCCACACAAAATGTATGGCTTCGTGAAAAATAAAAGGGCCATGAAATGAAATAAAGAACGTTTCAGAGGTCAGGATAACCAAATTCTATCTCACTCGAAATTACCATGTTATAAATTGACAAACGCGAATTCCATAAAATTCATCACAATTACAACTCCAATGCAGAGGCGATGACATTTTACTTTACGAATTGGTCATATATTTGATCGACATGAATATCAAACTTTTGTTTGAAGGTGATTGACAATGAGTTTCATTAGTTTGGACTTCCATTGTCTAATGAAATATGAAATGATTTGAAATCCCTAAGAGAACCAATACAATGAAAATTTAGAAGAATAGCTGAAAGTAACAATTATATTAGGCAAAAAAGTCCTGAAATAAAATTACAGTGGAATAAAATACAAGTAAAAAATAGACTAATTGAACAAAAAATAATAATAGAAAATTCGGAGATTACTTCACGACGTTTCGATTGTTAGCATTCACAATCGTCTTCGGGTGATGACTGTCATCATCTTCGTTCAACAAACATTGCGAGCAAGCTGTCGCCTCCAAAAATCTCGCCTACCGACAGTGGCGCAGAAATCTCAGTGCCGAAAACCGAACTAGGTTTGTTAATTGCCACAACAGCTGCAACTTAAAATAAAAGAAAGCAAAGAACTTCACAAAACTGCTTGCCAATCACGATGGGTCTAGATCCTTCTGGTCGGTAGCTGAATCTGTTAATCAGAACTTTACAAAATCCACAATTCCACAACTAACACAAGCGAATGGTTCTATTGCAACAACAGCCAAAGAAAAAGCAAATCTACTAGTTGAACGATTTGCGTCCCACTCCAAGTCGATTTTCTGGAAAAAGTACACCCCACTATTCCCGCACAAAAATCCACAATGCCGTAAATTACTTTTCGACAGCTTCTAGTCAGGCGAATTTTCAAACAGTTCAATATCAACAAGGCATTTGGTTCTGATGAAGTGCCAGTCATCGTACATAAAAAGTGCGCAAATGTACTTGCATCAGTATTTAGCAGACTTTTCAATATGTATTTCAAGAAAAGGTTTTTTTTTTCTTGTTGGAAGATTGCTCGCGTTCAGCCTTTTCCCAAAAAAGATTGAAAAACTCTTCCAAATAAGTATATACCAGTCGCTTTGCTATCAGTGATATCAAAAATCAACGAGAAAGGGGATGAATAAATGTCCACCCCAATCTACCGCTTGGAATGAGGCTAGACATAGCAGATCACCTTCAACAGCAAGGGCAGGTCCTGCGGCAGGCGCCAAGACCTCCGCCGCAGGACGGAAGTGGCTGCCCCTGCAGGAAAGCTCCTCCACTTGTGCACCTCCACGGAGGGAACCCCAAGAAGGTTGAAGAAATCGCGTAACGATAGTAATATCACTGCACCTTCCAAAACCTTCGCGGAGGCTACCGAGAGTGTGTGTTCAGCGAGTCTTGACCTACACCTGCCAATATAAGGGAGATGTCTCCTAGTGACCTCTTAGTGTCCTTTCTGGAAAGGTCAGGATGGACGATGACTTAGGAGAACAATTCCTTGGGAGGATGTACAATGGGTCACATATGGCTGTGAGTGCTGTGAGTCTACACTCACCTTCTCTACTCTACAGATACAGAGAAGCATTGGGTCAATCATGTCGCTGGAGTTGCAAACTCTGCTTCTCAGGAGTTTGGAACACTGTTCCGAACCAGAAAACTGTACATACCTCAGTAACTTTTGATGCTTTATGAAGCTCAGATCAAACCTTCTTTGGAGTATTGTTCTCATGTATGGAGCTCCGCCCCTAAACATACCCTGAAGCTGCTGGATTCCATCCATAAAAGAGATATCCGTCTAATTAGAGACGCGAACATCATTTGCAACCTTGATAGTCTGGAACTTCGAAGAAAGGTTGGAGATGTGTCTCTCTTCTATATATACTTTCACGAAAAGGGTTCAAGCGATCTGGAACATTTGATTTCACCAAGAGCGTTACATATCAGAAATACGCAACGTACTGTGGCTGCTCATAGTTTCGAGGTTCAACTCAGTACCCCTCGATCTTCACTGTTTAGGACGGTTTTCCAAATGTATTTGATCTCCATCGATTCAAATCCAATGTGAATCACTACTTTCGCACAGGTATCGTTCTAAGAGCGCCTTAAGGATTTTCTTGTAGTGTTTGTGTTTCGCCCTTAACAAAAATGAAATATAATTGTTATTTTCAGCTATCCTTTTCAATTTTCAATTTATATTGGTTCTTTTGGGGATTTCAAATAATTTTATAAATTATCAAACAATGAATGTCCGAACTAATGAAAAATTGATATCAAAGATAAATGGGGATCACCAAGGCGGCCATTTGCAAAGCCAAGATCGACATCGACCGCCGTACACAAGGACAAATGTCAAAATTACGACGACAAAACTTGGAAAACCATTTTTCTCAAACCAGTTGAAAATGCCTTCAGTTCAATCTCTATTGAATAGTCTGCAACGTAACATAAATATATTCTCAATTGACGATAGGATTAACCCCGGGCATGGGTCTAAATTTGTGTTATATTTCACACGTTGATACAGGCTAGTAGCTCCTAAATTGTTGACGGATCACCTACCCCAATTTTTTTCCTACACTCAAAATCTCACTTATTTTGATGGATATTCGAGCGTCAGATGCGTACTTCAATATACAATCATTGTTAACATAATTGTTTTATGTAGTGTAGGTATAATATATGTTTTGTGAAATGCTATTTTTCTATTAAAAAATATTGAAATGCTATCTTCTGCAAGACATATAAAAACATGTCGCAGCGTATTCATTTGAAAAAATGTAAATTACTCGTCCCTCTGTTCCTCCTTTAGTCAATGGAGTGTTTTTGTTTTTTTCAGGAATTCATGGTGACCACCCTTTGAAGCAAATGAAGATTAGGAGAAGATAATTATTTTAAGCGTTGAAAAATGAGCAGTTTCATAAATCATCAAAATGTAATGAAGAGTTGATAGAGTATGTTTTAGATGAATATGGTTATGTTTCCGAGCAGGATATAGAACAAATAAAACTTCTAGTCAAAATATTTGTCATTGAGATTTCGTCAAACTGGAGGGAGAGTAATTGCATGCTTGATCGCTTCAACATGAAGCATATGAAGTGGCTTGATAAAGACTTGACGGTTGAGAATATTGCTTTGAAACAGCAGAAAAAGCTATTTTACTTTATGGTGACATCCTGAAATCTTTACCTCCGACCTCAGGTCAACTGTCCGGAGATACAATTGAGGCAGGTCATAAAGAGTACAGAAATTTTAGACATCATTCCAAAAAAACTTTCAGAATCGACACCAATAGTGACATATTCAACAAGATGAAGGTATCCTCGGAGCATATTGTGATAAATAACAGAGAGATAACAAAAAAATGTTACAACACAATTCAACGAACTTTTACTAAGCATTCTGAAACCTTCTACTTTCTGTGATAGTGACGATGAACTTAGTGATGATCAATGTTCTGATAGTGATGATGACGGGGTTGTGGATGAAGACGTTGTAGACGATGACAATGTTTATAATCATACGGATGATGGTGATGAGGATACTGCAGATGAAGACTATCCGTTTCAAAATAAGGAATAAGTAGACGTCTCACTACCCATTTCTATAGGTAGGTACTTATTTAGTTGAATTACTTCTTGTATTTTCTAAGTTTAAAAATATGTTTTCACTTCAGTTGGAACAAATCTGTTGTAGCTCTCTATACTAGTATTTATATTATATTTGAATATTTCAAGAATGTAACATCATATAATACTACGTTTTTCATATTTTATGAATAACTGTATGAAAAAATATTGAAAAAATGTATTCAAAAGATATTGCATAAATCTCAAAAAGAAGCTTTTTAATTCCTGTTCTCAGTTTCAACTGTCTTTGTTTTTTCTGATGTCTTTGTTTTTTTCTATATAAATGATAACTTCATATTAATATAATGATAACACTTCCAAAATACAAATCATGAGATTATAAAACAACAACAAAAATTAATTGGCGCTCGGGGCGACTTCATTGATGCCAGTGGCGCATTTGCTTTTTCAGCTGCAGGAAAGCCCAGGAAAAGCTGCAGCACCACATCATCTGAAGATCTTGATCTGCCAATGTCCTCTTATAGAACAAAATGTAGGGTGTCTCCAGAGGCTCCAATAATTTATTTGTATTGGATATTGCTAACGAAGGCATTTTTCCGGCTTTTTTTTGAGTGTTTTTTAATCGCCACTATCACAACGGTCAAAAATCACCCTGGTAGTCTCAATTTTGTAGATGCATTTGATATTCATTCAATAATTTTTTTAAACTGACAATGAAATAAAATACAGTGGAATTAATTCACTAGGCCATGTTTTGAATTATACGTTTTTGAAAGGTTCTAGGTATTTGGTAGACTTTTCAATGATAACAGTAACTTGTTAGCAAGAACTTCTATTTTTTTTATTTCCATTTGTATTGGAATAATCTCAGGTTATATCCCGAGTGCATCAATTCCAATAAGTTAAAATGAGTGCAGAACTATAATTGTCAAACAATATGACAATTGTCAAGAATATGATAATTTCAGTAAATTTTGATATCGTATCTCAAAAAACAGTTTCAAATGTGAAATTACTGAATTTATGTGAAATATCCCAAAATTATTAGGCACCAAAATTCATAATTTGTTGTCAAAAATATTATTGACAGAGTCATGAGCACTGATTCATGTTCGTTTCAATTTGGTGAATAGGTCAACCGCTGGAAAACACTCTGAAAGCTGCCTAGCCAACACAATTTTCAAGGTTTTCATGCATTGAGGGAAATATTCGCGCATATCTGTATGAAGTCTATGAATTTGTAGCACTATCTGTTTATTTCTGTCGTATAACAGAATATGCTGAAAATTCGCCTAATGTAAAACTTCCAGCACATATTTTTTTATTTGTAACTGAATGTTCCGGCCATGCTAATGGAATGCCTAGAGATTCTAGAGAAAGATGGTACAATAATATGTGCACCAGAGTAACAAGCCACACATAGGAATTTTCTCCAAAGGCGGATTGAGAATGGTGTTTTTTTCGAACATGTAAACTTATCCAGAATTTCGACAGATCGGAGCTTATCTACAAGTATTATAACCCTCCCACCTGTGGTCATCTAGGTGTGTATAAAACCATAGTTCGACTAGGTGCTGTATGTTATTGTGCAAAAATGTGGCAGGATATCAGTCGCTACATCCAACCCCGTTCCACCTGTCTCAGTGCCAACTACGGTTATAACTACGCCTTATGTGTATTGGACATCTTTAGCAAATATATATTGTTGTTCACGTCGCAGAAGGCTATCTTTTTCGATAATCTCGACATTCATATAGGAAAATGGAATTCGCCTATTCAGGGGCTCGATAATAGTGATTATGGACAATGGTGTAGAATCCCGAAGCCGAAACTAGCTAAATCATTTGAAATTATATAATGAATATTACTAGAGTTTTAGTGATAAGATAAAACTCTAGTAGTATTCATTACTACACCGAACATTCCAAACAGTGCATCACAAGTGGAATTATATTGCCAACTCCTACGCTCAGACAAACCCGGTAGAAAGATCTCACAGATATGTTAAGACGTCCCATGTCTCAACAAATTACCGACCGATTTATTCATGTTTGGACGAGAACTGCATTTCTTTGGAGCAGATCGCCTTCTCTTGGCTTCCAATTTTGGCTCTTGGCTCTTCAATCACGATACAAATAATCCACATTCATGCTCCAAGGCTTCAGATATCCTTTTTAGGAAGTCTGCGCTGATCTCAAACGAGCATATAAAACCAGTTGGCATCGGTATAATTTGAAGCGGCGAGTTGCACGATATCAATTAGAAAATAGGTTTGGAAGCGAGGTTATGTAATATCCAATGCAGCACAGTGATCTGGTAAGGCTTTTGGAATAGGTTTTGATCATTATCAATGAAGATGCTCAATAATTTAAAAGAGGTACAAAGCTTGATAGGAGTACCATATTATTTCTAATATATAAGCCTAATAAGATTGTAACTGATGAATGACATATAGAATAAGTTTCGAAAGGGTTGGGGTATGATACGTTTTTACCCAACTGGTCATTTGGGATATCGATACTTCTGTTTTTTTCCAATTTGGGATAGCAATTTTGATCTGGAAAGAGTGGGATAGCAGGCAAAATATTGGGGAGTTGATGAATAATATTGAAGCTTAGACGGATACAATATATAGTTGAGAGGCATTTATAAAACACAAAATGAGTGAGAGTGAATATGGAAAGATAACAAGTAAATTACAAAAAAAGTGATCAGTTTTGTACTCACCCATGACCATACAATGTTTAATTTCGTTGAATGTACTCAGTTCTGGGTGTTCAGAAGAAACTTCAACATCTGCTGCTAGTTCGCTGGAAACGAATACATCTGTGGAAAGCTCTATATAATCGGTCGTTCGACTGGATGATTGTTCCGGTATCACAGTTTTTGTCTGGAATGTAGTTGAATTACCTGATTGGAGTTTTGTTGTAGCATCAGGGGTTAATGTCGATGATGTAACTGAAGACTGGGGATTTGCTGGAACAGTCACTGGAAAATAATAGTCAAAGTTGATTCAAAAAATATTTTTTCAGGAAAAAAACTATAATTATAAAAGTAATTTCTGTCTAGGACCTTCTGGAGTGGTCCCTACATGCAACTTCGACTGAAAAATAATAAGACTGGTGATTGACTAGAAATAATGTTACTCAAGAGAAGGATTCGAGAAAAAAATCGATTTTCCATCAGTTATTTTAAAATCAAACTTGAAAAACTAGTTACTCTATTTCGTCTTTCGTATACAGCAGGATTTGATAAATACTACATCTGGTTTTGGGGTATGTTCTTCTCATAAGTGAAGGGTAGACCATAGCAAAACGCGTCTCTTGTTCGGTTAAATTCATCGATTCCCCTGCGGTATTTAACTGTATTAACAGTATTAGGTAGCCCACTACGTATGGTCTACAGCGGAGATGACCGCCATGATGACCTCTGACGATTACCAGACAGATTCGATTCAATATCCTTTGTGGTATCAATTGGAGTATCATTCGTTTTATAACAGTTATTTGCGGAATTCTACTATGAGAGTTTGTTGAAAGAGGTCAATATGGTGATCCAAATGATTATTTTAACTTGAAGAATTTGATCGTCGGATTTTTTTAATTTGATTAATCCTCAATAGGCACTAATACTTCCGAATAAAGTGGGCTATGAAATAAGATGACGAAATTTTATGGGAAAAGTTGAAATAAGATGACGAAATTTCATGGGAAAAGTGACTTCTAGTAAATATTTCATGTCAGTTCTTGATTTCATGTTCTCAAAAATAAAATCCTATTCGAAAGAACATATTGAAACATAATTTTTTATTGTTTGGCCAAATGTATTGGTTGAGTTTCGTCGATTTCACGGATACAAAAGGGTAACTGAAGAACGGCTTCTATTTTTTTTTTTCAAAAATAAACCTCACGATTTGATCTCCACAAACTTTTTGAAATTATGGATCTTCATCAAGTAACGGCCGAATCAATCAGACAATCTTTTTTATTGAAGTATTTAATATCATGAGTAATGGATATGGAAGTGCTAGAGATTGAAATTTGCGGAATTATGTCTGAGAATTATTACTGGCAAGCTCTTAATGGCATTCTAATCTACGTTGACAGCACAAATCGTTGTAAGTAAGGGGCGGAGTGGAAGTGGTAGAGGGGATGTGAAAATGAATATTTCGTAAGTATATGATTTGAGATCGTATTAAATTCCTCAATAAACACTCTCAACTCCGCTAATTGATTCTGCATTAACCTAGATCTTCAATTTTGCGAAAGTTCGAAATTGGAAAAGAATTGTGGGTTATATGTATATGCATACATCAGCAGTACTCAATTGCCCTCATTTCTTGAATTTATGAAAATTAATACTTTCATATTCTTTCATCTTATTCCACAGCCAACTTCAATAACTTATAACTTATGATATTTAGTAACAGCCATTCTTTTTCATGAGTTACTGACAACATAATTTTCATATAAGAACCTGAAAATGGAAAATGATTGTAAAGAAATGATAGTTTTTCTTTAAGCCTCCAGAGTGTTCCTATAGTATTTTCCCCTTCAGATATTTGTTGATAAGTACGATTTTAACAAACGTTTATTCGGACAACTGTTTAGTGAAAATCTCATTTCCTGATAAAATCATATTAGAGGCCGAAATGAGTCGAAATAAATAAAATATTAAGAATCTTGAGAACTCATTGGACGAGGATACTAAGAATAAATATTATCATTTTCAAAATAAGGGCTGAGTGATCGTCTCACTACCCATTTCTATAGGTACGTATTTGATTGATATTTTTTTTGTATTTTCAATATTTGTAAAATATTGAAAAAACTTGAGAACTCATTGTAAAAAATTTGTAATAATTTTAATAATCCCTGAATTGAAATTTGTTTCGTGAAAATTTATTTTTTATTTCTGTTTTGGAATTATGTCTTTTATCTCGTGGTGGAAAAATTGATAACAATGTCTTACGTGGTACTCTTCGGAGTCATACAATAATATCGGAATTCTCATACTTGAATATTGAAATAGTGTCTCAGTATTGGGAAATCAAAATCAAATTTCGATATTTCGAAACAAAATTGAATAATGAAAGCGCTACTAATGCAACTGAAAGTAAGAAATGCATGGATTTGAAAAAATACATCTACTTGTTTTACTGATGCAAAACCAATGTTTTTAATGAAAATCTGTTATATTCTGATAGGTATATCGATGCCCAAAAGTTTGTGAAAATCGTGTTATCGAGAAAGAAGATTTGGAGGTAATTACATACAAAAACTTGTGAAAATATTCTAGTGATCAAGTTTCAAAATCATTTATTTGCTGAATGAGTGGTAGAGGTTAGCTTATTTGAAAAGTTAAAATGACAATACATATCAAATGAGAATATAGGATTTCAGGGCCAGTCACGATACGAGGGAACAAAATTTGGGCTGGTATCACTACTGATGATATCTGTCGCAGTAATAAACAAAACGTTTGGCATTACAATTTTTTTTTCACGACGACCTGCCAGTACGGATTTGGATCTTTACAAACATATGTCGAGTTCTGAGAAAATGTTTATAAAGTGGAACTCAGTAGTTGAATTAAAAAGTTTTGGAAAAATGATTTGAGGAGAATTTTATTGAACTTACGGCAGGCTGAAAAAGGTCCTTTGTCTCTACAAGGTCCTTCCATGGCTGGCGGGCAGTCTTGCCACCAGCAGAACATTTCACCATCCAAGCACAGACAAAACTCACAAGGGTCATGTCGGTATATCTGTAAATAATCATAAAGAATCGATAGAATTTATTTCTAGTCAATTTCATTATAGATAAACAAAATGTATCGTTCTGTTGAAAATATCTCACCGGGAGAATGAAAATGCTGTCTTATGACGCGCATTTCGTTGAGAAAGTTGGCATCTTCAGAAGATAACAAAATGTATGTGAATTTGCATCCAAATAGAAGTATTCTATGGAATAATATCAGTGTTTTTCAGATAAGGAACAATGACATTTCGGAATCTTTTAAAAAAACCTTTTAGCTTTCTACTTTCCCATCTTCATACAAAAACTATGGAAAACTCAGTAGCTTCCTTCTTTCCTTTGGAAGTGTTCTATAACTTTTGTTCAAAGATGGAGAAGAAGATAGCCAAAAAACTGTTTTTTCTAAAAACTAATCTCTCCTGATGAAAATATAACCCTATCAATTAGAACATGATTGCTTTGGCTGGGATTGAATCAATAAAGGGCGTATGAATGTGTTTATATGTCAATTCCTTAACAGAAAGTCGTGATATTATGAATAAAATAGGTGCTCTATTTCGAATTATTACCCAAGAAGGGGAGGATAAGGCAATATTATCATTAAGATAAGTGAAATTCTTTATCGTGACTCTTCCATATATAATATTAGTTGATGCCCGCGGCTTCGCTAGCGTAGAATTTGATTTGTCACATTAAGTTTCGTGACGGACCATATTCAACAAAGATTTACAATACTCTTTTATCAACCCTAAACTTCAGATTTTCAACTTTAAAACTGACAAAATTCAAAACAATCTTTGAACCCCTATTTTTACCCCTTGGAAGTGGAAATTCCTGATTCCGTTTCTTGATGCTCATTAATGCTATACAAGAAGCTATCTGCATATTTCAATATTATAGGTCCAGTAGCTTCGGCTGTACGTTAATATAAGAGCGCGTCTGCCGCGTTCTCGGCGATGGCGCTTGGTTGCTTAGACCGCCCCTCTACCCCGCGCTCGATGCGCCCCTCTACCGCCGTCGTTTTACAGTCCAAATTACTATGTGTGAAAGACAAAGTTCATCTATATTAAATACTCAAAATGACAATTGCATCATTTTTTATTAGAATTTGACAGATATTCTAAAATCTGCATTGTGAAAAAAAGAATCCAATTGAAGTGTATTCATGGTTCAGTATTTTTCATTTAATTACTACCACAAAAGGTAGATATATGCTATGGCGTACTTTTATTTAGAACTATTTAGGATAAACTATTTTCCTGTACATTATCTGCATGTAACTCCAACGGTATAGGCAGCTCTCAGGGAGCAAGAACTTTTTCGAATTACCGAAAACTCATCGTTATATTATGACCAAAATCACACTAAACTTTCGAAAATTGTAGCATTCATATTATTCTGATGTATAAGCTGTATTTATGTAAAATTTCATTAAAATCCTTTTAGTCCTTTAGGTGTTAAAGAGCCACACGCATATACACATACATCCATCCTCACTAACTTTCACATTTATATTAGTATAGATATATTGTGTAGTGTTCCTATGAATCATATCGGATTCAATTCCATAAGAAAGGTTTGAAGTACATAATGGATACGAAAATGTGATATTCATATAATTCAGTGTTAATATGAAAGTAGTTGTTTCCAAAGTACTTTTTCCTCGCGTTATTAAATATTTTTGTGACATCTTTGTGAAAAGTTCATTTTCCACAATTTTTTTTAAACAGGAATACAGAAAACTTTTTTTTCCAAAAAGTAACCACTACTGGAAAGTATACTCCTTTCGATTCAAATTTCAATAGCTGTTCTTCTGAAAATCTATTCATGTCCCCATTGAATTATTATTGAAATAATACCTACAACATTATCGAAAAATTTGCATTTGTTCTGTTCATTAGCATTGGTAGCAAAGCACTTAATAAACGTTTCTAGTAAATAATTCATGACTTGTATCTAAGAATCATTTAATTTCTGAACTTTATAAACACATTGAATTTTTAGTGAAATTCAATTTCATCCCAAAGAAGTTGAAAGTATCTAATATGGTAATGTTGATACAAATTGCAGAAAAAATGAAAAATAAGACAAAGATTGAGTTACTTTACAATTATTAATATCTATAATCGTCTTCAGGTGATTAAGAATGTTCATATGTCACTGAGTGCTTTACCTCTTCCCATTTCCACCCCCTCCTCTCGATTTTTGGTTCAGTGCAACGTAGACTGTTCTACCGCTTGATTGGAGCGGATAGCTCCTAACTAGTCTGGCTGTCAACATGTACGCCTCTTCCTTGAACTTCCTCTTGAACTAGTGTTCCTCTGTGTGGACGATCTCAGTTTCGGATATATCGATAGGTCCAAACGTGCTCTTCTATATTTCCGATTTGCTGGTTTCTCCTCACGTTTCTTTTAATCAACAATTGGGAATTCCGCACTGAATTTGGTGGCTTATGTTGAAATTTATTTCATTTATTATATTTGAAGTTTACACATAATGCATAATTATTTTTGATGTTTTGTTTGATTTTGATGTTATGTATAAGTTAGCTGTGACAGTGTTGAAAACTAGTGATTGAAATGATTAACTTACCAAAAAATTGATTCTTCGAGATTGGATATTTTCAATAAGGGTTACAGAAGAGGTTTTTTAAAAGAAATTTTCAGCTGCAATGGAACCAACCTCAACGGGGCAGAAGTGAAACTGGAAGATGATCTTCAGAAGAAAATTTATGAATTCTGCACGTTGAAAAAAAGGACTTTCAATCCACCGTTAGCACCGCATATGGAGTCGTATGGAAACTTTCGAAATAATTCATCAAGAAACATTTGAAAGAAACGATTTCAAGTGAAAGATATCTCCTACAATATGTCCTGAGAACAGCCATCTCCAAACATGCAGAACACTTTGAGTTCCCGACCACTGATACACGTATCAACCGATCCAAATTATTTTTTTCATCTATTTTATTGTCGAAAGATGAATATCTCGTAGAAAAAACAATTATGAATAGTTATAGAAACCAAAAGAAAAGAGTTGGTTGTAAACAACACATAATAAATGTTTTGAAGATACCAAACCAAAAAATTAACAAACATCTTCAAACCCTTGAATATCAACATCACTTATAAGCCGAACCCGAAAATAACCATAATTCACTTATCGGAGATCAAATACAAATCAAAACACAACAAGACCTAACATTCAACATACTCCACAAAACAATACACATTCCTATAAGCAATTAACCTGTAGAGGCACCAACACAAAAAACATTACCTGATGTAACCCAAATACAGGCAAATTTAATGAGACATCCGAATGAAAGTGGAAGACAAATACCTGCCCAAACCCTAATTAATGAAGTACTTTTCTTGGTTATTCACATTTTGTCTTCAATCGAGGACCGCCGGCACGGTACTGACGATGCCCAATAGGATGAAACATCTTTCAAATTGGAATCAATGTGGGAATGATAATAAAATGAGTAAATAAGATAAAAATCAGTAACTAAATAATCAGACAGTATTTTCAAAATTGCAGGAGCCATTAAAAAACACCATAAACAATGATTGAACAGGAAATAATTTCATATCAGAATTCCATCCATATCTTTATCAAAGTACCTATTCTTGAACACTATTAAAACACCTGATCAATGAGAACTTACTTTACAGGCTTCCTTAACTGATAGGGTGATTGGATATCTTTAAAACTTGAAGGTGGATGGTTATACATTTTAGCTGCATTATAGTCTGGTTCACATGTACTCGATTTAGTTCTTTTTGGTGACATTTTTCAGCCCTGTCCAAAAATTACGACCAAGGTGTCATTCGATTCGTATTTTTGCCTAGAAAGTTTGAGGAAAGGTCCGAAA
>WOGO01002892.1:0-15093 GCA_015342085.1 Leptinotarsa defecta | reverse complement strand
TGTCAAACCGAACGGTCGAAAATTTGTTGTTGCAATGTTTTTTATTTTTATTTTTTTAATACGTATCTAACATGTCTGATGTTTTTTAAAATAGTATTATCATCAATACGAAAAAAAAACACTTTTCGGTGAGTAATTTAATTAGGAACTCATTATTTCTTGTGAAATTGAAACAATAATAATCGTATAAGTTTTGTGGAAAGTTTTATCAAATTCATTGTTACAGAGCCCTGAAGAAGAATTTAATTAAATTCGAAACTTCAGCAAGAATACAATTGTTTTTTTAAGAAAAAATTGATCCTGTTACCCAACCAACCCCTTTTTCAAAAAAATTATTGGATTAATAAACTAGTTATATGAGCCTTATATTAATGTCTGTTCTGATAAGAACCTACCAGTAATGACAATTTTGAATAGGAAGAATAGTGCATACACTAAACATTCAAATACGGAAAATTCACTGACAACTTCTAAGAGGCCGAAATCTCTTTTTTTTCTCTAAACGGAAACACACTTATTTGAAACTGTTATTAGAAGTTACGTTAAGTGCTAAAAATGACTGCGAGTGAAGTGGAACTTCACCAATATCTCCAGGTCGATGGACATTGGATATTCATAAGAATTTGAAGTGGGGAATGAGGAGCAAAGTAGATACTTGCTTTTTTAATAAAGAAATACCAAGTAGACAAAATTTGTTCAGATGTACGAGAAGATCTGGATTATCCCAAAACAAGCCGAAGCAGACTTTGAAAGATGTTAAAACAAACAAGTGTATTTTCAATGAAAATTCTACATCAGCAAATCTATTCTATTAGATTATGAATGGACTGACCTGCTACTTGATGAAAATCAATAACACTATCCATGATAATAAACAATTTTGACAAAAATGTTTATTCTACATGCGTATTGGGTAACTAATACTGTTAATACTGTAGTTGATACTGTTAATATAAGAATTGTAGTCCAGTGTTTTGTACTATTATTACGGATGAAGCTACGAGTTTAGCGAAACGTGTCTAGAATAAAAAATATTTATGAAAATTGTTCAATTATTATCATGGATAGTATTCTATTAGAGCACAATTATTATATTGTGGCATGTAACAGAACATATTTACAGAGTGTCCGAAAAACCAGCAGAAACTTGTTCAAATGGGCCCACGGTGTCAAAATGCGATATAGCGAGTGTGTAAAGGAGGGTGTCGTTCGAAAAATACAGTAATCTATATCTGTATCTTTAGTATTCTAAAGATTACTGCGAAAAATATATTCATTGTTCGGTTAGGAAAGACGAAAAAATGTGGAAATTGGAGAAAACATTGAACCGATAATAATACTCTGCCGAATCAGAATTCGGCAGAATCTGAATTATATGGTTCACCATATAATTTTAAAACCTCGCTTCCGAGAGGTTTTGAAAACAAGACCTCGCGGAACCGAGGTTCAGTTGCAAACCTGGCCTTCTATTATATTTTATGTATTTATAGTATTTTTTTTATTCTCAAATATAAAACTTTCACTTTTCGTATAAAATATCTTTTATAGTATATATAAAATAGTATAATATATATAAAAATCATTTTTTCATTGATATGCTGATGTAGATAGTTTCAAAATCAAGGTTGATTATGTACCTGTTAAAAAGCCGAATCGAACCTTTCATTTACAAGTTATAACTGTTATCAAAAGCTTGAATTAGGTTTCACCTGAAATTAGAATCCTAAACTGCATACTTTTATTCTTATAAACATGCTGATCACTCAAGGGAGAAATATCATCCACCGATATTCAAGGAAACTTTTTTTTATTTTTAGACATTTCGTCAACTGTAATGTGTTTCACCTTTGTAAACATTCATTTTTTTTGTTCATAATAATATAATGTTAGAGTAATAATATAATAAGTATTTATTTCTTGGAAAGGATGGTTTTGCCTTACACTTCTTCATCATACGAAAAAATGTGGGAATCTTCCAAAGGAAAGAAGGAAACAATCAGTTTCAAAAAAATAACTTTATACAAAGATGTATGGATCATGCAATGAAGTAACTTTCAGACACAAAATGGAAGGAAAGCGGTCTCTACACATTTTTGTATAGTCATTTTTTTAATTAATTGCTTCCTTCCTTTCCTTGGAAGATTTCCACATTTTTTCATATAAAGATGGAGTAGAATGAAGATAAAAGGAATTCTGGATTGATTGATGTAAGAACATTTATTTTTAAGTTAGTTCAGAAATTTTTCCGTTTTAACCATATTGATCAATTGAATAGGGCTTATTCCCGGAAAATCGAATAATGGCAAAAACTTCTGCCCAATATCAGTCCTATTGATTTTGTCAAAAATGGCAGAAACAATTATGAATACATAAATCTCTTAACTAAAAAAACTTGAGTTTTTATCCAGAAAATATATGGCTTCCGTAGGTCCAATGACAGAGTATGTAGCATTAGATCATCAAAATCCAGTGTGTATTGAATAATGATCAGAAATGTGGGCTTTTGTCTTTCAATTTATGTAAAGCTTTCGATGCAGTTAATTATGAACCAAATGAGCCAAAATGGTATCGGAACATTTTTTTATAAATGGTTTGAAAATCATTTTTTCAAAGAAAACAGTTCGTGTATAAACCTAAGAGCCCTGATAGAAACGTTACTTATAGAATTTCATCATTCTAGTCTTCATAAATGGAATATTTGATTAAACCTTGACAGGTAGAATTAATTTCTGACGATACCAGTTGGCTGCTCTTACATTTTTTTATTCTAATTACTAGAACATCTTGGTGAGATCCAAAATCTCTCATGGTCAATCATATCCTATTTTGAGAAAGAGTTGGTATATCGCCAATTATGGAATAATGGATCATACATCAGAAAATTATTAATAAATATCTATGTCAGTGTGATATTCTAAATTGCAGTATTTGATCAGTACGTAGCGAACAACAGTCAATTCCAATTCGAAACCTTCAAAAACCTAGAAAATAAAGCAATAAATATACCAAATCTATTCAAACTTAATGTGTATTTCAACACATACTTTATACTGCAACAAAATATGTGTAGAAATCATTACAAATAAAGTAAATGTATTTCTAAATTACCTTTTCCGAGCCAACAAATGAACTATATAAACCTAAAAACCTGTTAAAATTATAGACCAATTTTTTCCTTATTTCAACTGAAATAATGATAAACATAAACATCTCATTATATCATTAACTCTGATAGCCATGATCATCTCACCAGACAATTGAATCATTCAAAAACTGTACAAGTAAATAGAAATTATTGAAGAAAATCATTGTATTTCACTAGAATTGAAATTTATACCATATTTTGCTTTCTATTTGGGTTGTTTGATGGTATCACCAATAAATGAGGCATATACCCGGAGTATCGCCAACATAAGGATATCAGAAAATAAGTTTTCAGTATATCAACTCATGTAGTTGACTTAACGAAAAGCATGAAATTTCCATTCATCTGCAATTTTGCCTCAATTGAAAGTACCAAGAGACAGACAACGGTTTCGCTCTTTGTTCCTCATCAGTGCCGGGCTCGACTGGACAAACTGCAGACAACAGTTCATTCCATTCGTCAAAAATTCCCTGTTTGATTGACTTACCTGTCTAAACTCTCCAAATCTTCATTTTTTATTTCCCAGATTGCTCCCCAAACGTGGCTGCCTTTTTTTGGAACTATAGTCCCCGCGTAACCCTTCCAGATTTTGGAATAAGCTACAAAATCTATTTGATAATCCTGTGAAACCAGCAATACAATAACGGATCTTTTCGTTTAACCAATATTGTTGGAACTCACGTTTAATTTTCCAATTCCATATCGAACTGCATTCGGATTGCATACGTGCATTCTGTTTGTGGACAAATTGCTTCCAAAGGCAAAGTACAGAATTTTTCCACACATTTTAACAGAAAGAGTACTAAACGTCAGCGTTAATATCGACGAAATCTGGAACAAGACAAACAATTTTGATTTATTACTGCTTATCACTGAGTAATTGTACCCTTGAAATCGGAATTGTGAATGCTTACGCATTGTCAATGATACATATATACTCAAACGTCAGATAGTTGAGATAAGAAAATATTGTTTTACTCGTTTCTAATAAAGCAACTGAACTATTATATTATGAAGTGTATCGTTTTCGATGTCATATTCTTTCAGCATAATGATATTTGACATTGACACCAGAAGTTTAGAAAATCCATTATTTCAAAAGGTTTGGTACCAGTGAAAGAATGGAAAATCGCAGTTTTGCATAAAAAAAATAATTGGAGATAGATTCTTGGATAACTCTCAAGTAGTAGGAAGTTAGGTCACCGATTTTCATTCAGAAAATTCTTGCACATTTTTTTTCATTTTTGAAAGTTTTATTTTATGAAAGAAGGGGTAAGTGTTCTAATATCTCACAGTGGAAGATTTTAAAAAAATCAATTATAATTAGGTAAAATCATGAGCAGAACACGATTCTGAAGTTAAAATGCTGGGCTCTTTCTCCGTTCGGAAATTATCGTCTCTCACCAAAAAACGATTGGGATTCATACATTATACCACCTAGACTTTTACTTTCTTTTCGAACAAATTTACGTTTTTCCATGAGAAATTTTTTTAAGAGTTGTTTTCTGGTACTTTATTGTTCAATTGACAAATTTCGGGTTGAAAATTCAAGTTAATACGATTGCTGCACTCGAATATTACAAATTCAAATGGAGTTCAAAGTACATCTTGACTAATGTAGAAGTGCTTTCTAAATTTCGATATGGCCCTGACTAATAAATGCGCGTTAAAAGACAATGGAGGGTTCAGTTACAATAATAATCACGTAGTGAAGTTTCTATCCTCTTTAGTCTTAATCAAGTCTCTTCTTAGATTAGACAAGCCGTAATTCAATTGTCTTTCGACACCAAATTCAGAAAAGAAACCATGGATTCAAAAAATAAACTAGCTGTTGCTTATACTCCACTTCATAAGCCAAGTGAGTATTTTGATTTATGGAATGTTATGATTTTGTGAAAAATAGATGAATTTTGTAGAAAATTATTTGTGGATGATGCAGGATGTAATATTTATCAAAAGAAAATTAACTTTTTGGGAAGTATTTGATATCAGATAATAATGAGTGAGTAGTCCCAACGTAAATTTTCAATGCGATGTTTATCCATTGAACAATACAGTACCAGAAAATAACTCTGACAAAAAATATATATATTTTGTATGGTCATTGGTCAAGCGGGAGCATGGGTTTTTCTGGTTACTGTTAGATGGAAAATTACTCAGAACACTAATATTGGTTTAAATTGAAAGGGATATATTTTGAGGGGAGATTGATTTTTGGGAGAGAGATTATTTATGGCTGTCAACTTTCTTTTCCAAAAATTAATCTCGCTTAAAAGTATACCCCTTTCAATTTAAACAAGATTCATTAGCATATGGTCATGAGTAGATTTAAATCATTCGTGACATAAAGTCGTGATTTTATGAATGAATTGGGTGCTTCATCTCGTAATGTTAGTCAGATTGGTGCTGAAGTGGCTTCATTCCGAAACATCGGATGTCCGCCACTGAGGATGACACAGAGGGCTTTTTCTTCCAGTTTGTGTCTGAAAGTTACTTGCATGATCTTCACATCTTTATATAGAAATACGTTTTTGAAATTGATTGCTTTCTTTCTTTCTATGAAAGATTCCCACATATTTTCGTATAAATATCGAGAAATAGATAGCCAAAACCTTTCTTTCCAAACTTTGGTATGACAGAGTTGGTAGAGTTTGTTGATTTTCTTACCGGCTATGATTCGTAAAGGCGCAGATAACGAATTTACGCTGCAACATTCCCCTATCAATCGTTTTGAAAACATAGCATTTGATGCAATAGTGTTCGGTTGAAGATCGACCTAGCGCACGTCTATACGGATCCACATTATAGCTCATTTATAATTTATTTTGATTTAAATCAGCTTATTTTGTTTTTTTTTTGAAGCTGTGTTTTCAATATAAGTTAGTTTATTTCAGTTTTATTGTTGAAACGTTGCTAATTAATCTTTCAGTAAAGTAGTCAATTGTACTTATTTAATATCTACAAGGTAAGTAGTTTAGTTTATCAATTATTCTTATTACAATTGCAATTGGTTGTTTAAAATTTGTTTCCAAACGCTTATAATCTTTTTATGAACACTAAAATACATGCACTTTTTTATCGAATATGTTGTTCTTTGCAACGCATGTTTTTTGATTCATTATAAATAACCTCTATAAAAATGAAGATATATTTTCTGAAAAGTCTGTACTCATTTTTTATAACTAAAAACCATAAAAAAATTCTCAATTTGAATTTAAATAGATTACAATTACAATATGTAATTTCGCAATTGTAAGTTTATGCACTCTCCAATTCTGTCATTACCTGTGTCAAAACATTAATGATTTCCGATTCTAGTATCTCTTAAATTCCTGCATTATTGATAGACTTTGGTTTGTTACTTCATAGTCTTAACACTATATAGATTCAAAAATTATAGCAGAGCTGTATTCAATAATAAAAAACTCAAGGAGTTTGATTCATATTTTTTAAATTGTCGTTATTCAAAGCAAAAAATGTCCATTTAATGACTTAGTAAAATGTTCTTTTATGGTGTTACAAATTTCACGTACACAGGTAAACTGAAAGAACTAATCATTCTACGTAGGTAGAAGTTGATATAATCCAAATTGTTATTATACAAAGCACAAATCAGGACATGACTAAAGTTTTAGTCGTCTCCTGATTAACGCTAACTTGGTTAGCGAAACGCGCGTTGAGATACGGTTTTTTTGTTTGATGTGGAAAAAGTACTTTCAATGTGTCAAAGGAGAACTTTTATCGTCCACTAATATCGATGAATTATTTTCGGCTTTTTATGGTACCTTGAATAAAGATATCAAACTAGTTGTTCCGAAAGTCCTGTTATACATAAAATGAGAATGTTCCGTCTTATCTTAGTATGGCTACAATAATATGCATAAAAAACAAAAATCGAATTCACAAAAAGTGAAAAAAACTCAATGATATTACGGACTACAATGAGTTTGGCACCTTCTGGTGATGACTTTTAGTACATCTCCTGAAAAGATGAAGTGTACTTCATCTTCTAAAGACAACTTGGTTGGTGAAAAGCACGTCGAGAAGAGTATGGCAGTTCTGGTGTTTTGGAAAAGTTCCTGTTTTGGATTTATTCTACGCCAGAGGTTCCAGTATGACCCTTTATTACTCATGTTAGACATAACTTGAGTTATATCTGGAAAAGGTTGCAAATGAAATCCCATATTTCCAGACACTTTGGAACTTTTTTAGAAGTATCTATGAATCTTACCACAAAAGTAGAGTAAATTTATCCCTTCAATTTAACAGTATCTTACAGTAAGCGAACTTCTCCGAAACTGAAATCTTGATAAAACTTAAAAATGATTGATGATAAAAAAGTGTTTGGCTGTATGGCCTGCCGCATTATTTGATTAAAAATTTAGCGATAATTTGTCTTTGCCTTTAATGCTCATTTTCAATAAGTTAGTTTCCATTTGAATGGAGAAAAACACTTCTTTTCCAATATATAAAACACAAAAACTACGTCAGCAATTACAGGAGCATCAGTAAAATGAGTATATTCAGTCTTGAAGGTCTTATTTATGATCATAAGTTTAACTGATTGAAACATTTGAAAATTGAAAAACAGCAAGGAATTTATTCAAAAAGTTCAGTAGAAACTGAAGGCCATATTCTACAGGAGTCAAAACTTGCTGATGTAAGAGTACAGGAAAGCATCCTGAGTTGGCTTTCCTCACATCTCTTTCACAGGAAACATGTAATTAGTATCCGTGAACGGTTTTACTTCAGAGCCGTTCATTATTAAATCCGGTATCGCACAAGGTTCACGCCTGGAACCTTTTTTATTAACGACTGTACTAATATTCAGACCTTTTCAGATTCTCGTGATATTGTGCTATAAATGAACTCAAGCTGAACATCGATGAATGTGCTTATATTTCGTTCAGCAAAAACGCCATCCCCTTTCGATATTTGTGGACAGAACACTCAAAAAATGGAAGCAAACCGCGGACACGTGTTTCTGTGTTTCTGGCTATTGGCCAGAAACAGAATTTTTCTAAATAATTTTTTGGGAGGTTTTCTGATTGAAGTGTTTCTATCAAAGAGATTTTCAATAACAGTTGTACAAAAATTCTTTTTTAAAGAATTTGATTTCAAGGTAGCCGTGGAAATATCAAGCTTATGACAGTTTGGTGACTTTTATAAGTAATTGATAAATGGTTATTGACGGTGTTTCAAAAAATCGACAAAAATGAATGCAAATATTGATTATTCAAACGAAGTTCTTATGAAATTATTTATTATACACGGACAGTGTGATCAAATCATTGCCAGAACTTGTAGAAAAATCAATCAAATGTATCCTGAATTAACACCAATGAACGAGAGGAAGTTTGTAAGATTACAAAATAATTTGCTTGACTATTTTATTTTGATAGAACAGGTAAGGAAATGTGAGAGGTGAAGTTTTCAGAAAAATCATGCTTTGCGTTTTCCAGAAACGTCTAACCTACCATCGACCGTGAGTCACGCTGTATAAATTACTTATTTGATTTTAGTTTTCATTATAATTATAGTGTTCATTTCGGATGTTATTATTGCTATCATTTTTTTACGCTCATCAAAACACATATAATATATTTTTGTTGTAGATATGTTTCAGATAATCATAAAAGGTTTTCTTATTCGAAGTTCATTATAGAAAACGCTCAGAGCAATGTAAAAAATAGGAATAGGTACCTAAAAATTGAAAAATAACTCTGGAAAAATTCTACGGTACATAGGAAGACGTGAAATTTGCTAATGTGTTTTCATTCAACTCAGTCAACCAATTTCCAGGGCCGTAATTTGAAACGGAATAATTCACACAATTATAATCAAATATTACCAAAAAACCCCGAAATATAAAATTGAATTCAATTTCTCAGTATGAAGTGAACGTCTGCGATCGAAAAACTACAACAAAAAATGCACGTCCGTATTTAAAAATTCAAAGATGGGGGTGGCCCCAGTCAGATGACACTGTGTATAAAAGATTCATGGATATATTCTGAGATCCCACATTAAGTGCCAATAGCAAAATGTGGACAGATTTTCAATATGTCTGCGAATAAAGAAGATATAGGCAAAAAAATAATTTAGGATTTTTTGGTTTTTCCTGTATATCTTCTGAACCAAAAGAGCTATGTTCGATTTCTTCACATCATTGAATAGGTCTCTGAAATAGGCAACTTTGCCATGATTCAACCGACACTCCATCTCTTATCGTTTACGAGATCCCCATGTACAGAAACGAATTTGAATAGCCCTGTATATTGTAGATATGCAATAGAAAAAGATTTTAAAATATTCCAAGCCAGACGCGTGGTAGAAAGGCGCGTCCATAAAACAAAATTAGTTTTCCACCACTGTTTCTCCATGTCTTTAAATTTATTATCAGAATTACACCCGTGCGGGGCCGGAGCGGGTCGCAAGTTAATATATGAGACAATGAACAACCAAGTTCTCCGTTTCAAAGTAGTGGCTGAATTTTTTTCAGAAACTCATTCAATGTCTATACTACATCATCAAAAAAAATCGCAATTCATGTGATATCAGAATTAAGCATGAAAATCGTACTTTTTTTACCATGTTTTCAACCAAGATACTAACTTGACTACTTGAAATGAATTTTTATGATAACAGTCCCACCATTTCTATATGATATGATTGTGTATAAATTTCGAATTCGAGATAAAAATGAGTTTAGTATTCTGAGAATAGCAACCCGATCGATCACATTTTCATCAAAATGTACTTCAAACTAGGTTGTATTCTCTTGATTTCATTTGTTTCAGCTAACAGTAAGAACATTTTTCAATTTTTCATTCCAAACACACCACTTGTGTGAAATCAAGGTGTTGCACTATAATTGTTTTTTTTCAGCTGCTTCCAATCTCAAAATTGTGGGAGGCGAACCGGCAGATATCAAAGACCATCCATACATGGTGAGTAATTTCATTTTGATCAACTTTTTCGTCTCTCTAAATGAAGTTTGAATTATCTTCATCATTAACGAGGTATATGCTTAAAAAATAGCTTATAATGATAACCTAGTTGTTCAATAGCACACTTTGAATGATTGTGATTTCGAACAATGAGCATTTAAACATTATCGTCAATGAGGTAAGTGAAATTGAAAAGTAATATGACGTTTATTTTGTCATATGCTGACCCAGATAAACATATAAGCAAATTGGTTGAATTGATTTCGAAATTTTTTCAGTAAGGATTCCCGAACAGGTTTTCATTAGACATTTAATGAATTAACATCCTAGATAAATGAAGAAATCTAGTTCTTACCCGCGGCTTCTCCCGTGTAGAATTTAATTTGTCCCATTAAGTTTCGTGACAGACCATTTCCCGCGGCTTCTCCCGCGTAGAATTTGATTTGTCCCATTAAGTTTCGTGACAGACCATTTCAAACGAATAGTAACAATATTTTTTTATCAACACAAAACTTCAGGTTTCCAATTCAAAACCGACGAAATTCAATACAATCTTTGAATCTCTATTTTTTCCCCTTAGGGGTGGAAATTCCTGATTCCCTTTCTTGATGGTTATTTCTGCAATACAAAGAACCTACCTGCATATTTCAAGATTCTATATTCAGTGGATTCGGTTGTACGTTAATATAAGAGCGGGCAACGGCTACTAATTTATATTTTTACTTTGAAAATATAGTAACTGAAAAAATATGCTAACTGCACTAAGTGATGAATACCTATGAAGTAATTCGCAAAACTAGCTCAACCGTCAACGACGTCTGCCCTCACGCGTCTGCCTGCGTTCGGGTCGTGTTCTCGGCGATGACACTTCATTTCTTAGACTACCCCTCCACCCCCGCGCATCCTCCCCAGTCGTCTCACAGTAGACGCAACGCGTAACGGCATACTGCGTTGCGTCAAGTTAATCTTATCGTGATAACTCTTAAACGATTTGTCCAAATTACTTGGTGTGAAAGACAAAGTTCATCTACATTAAATACTCAAAACGACAATTTCATGAATTTTATAAAAATTTGACAGATATTCCAAAATGTGCATTGTAAATAAAGTCCCCAATTCAATTGTATTTATAATTTCGTGGACTTTTATTTAGAACTATTTAAGATTTACAATCTTACGGTACATTATCTGCATGTAATTCCATCGGTATAGGCAGCGCACGACAAGGTAGCTCTCAGGGAGCAATAATTTTTTTGACTAACTGTATACATATCGTTATATTATCATCAGAATTATATGAAACCTTTGTAAATTGTAGCCTGTATGTTATTCTGATGTATCTAAATTTGGTCAGTCGTTTGGGCGTGAAAGGGCCACATACATACATACATACATACACACATACAAACATCCAAACTTAAACATTAATATTAGTATATAGTATGGACGACAAAAATGCAAAAAGCGTACCTGGCAGAAAAATCTAGAAATTCACAACAAAACTCTTGAATTGAAAGTTTCTCACAATTCTTGTTTAATGGTGTTCAATGGATTCTTTTCGATGGCAAAATAGGCCTCTGGAAATGTAAGCCCTTAGTTTTAATATTGAGGATGTTTTTATCACATTTCTTGATTCTCCATGAAAATAACAGGAAAAAAATGTGTTTTCATTTTTATAAGTAATGAATGATAAACTGCACTACATTATACATCAGATATTTTTGTAGAGAATTGAACGCTCCACAAAAAAGGTCCATGTTTATTTTTCGATGAATCATTCCAGTCAAAAGTTATTCGAGGACAACATTTATTTCACGAACTGAAAGTTCATTTGTAAGCTATCAGAGTTTGAAAAATGATACTATCATCTTTCGTCCTCAACTATTACACTTATTTCATTTAAAAAATATGTTTTAATAATTTGGGCTCAACATCACCTGGGGTTTTATACATGGCTTGAAGAGTTATTAGTGTTCATAAGTTTTTTTGATTCAGACCAACAGTAGTTTCATTCCACATATACGTATTAATGCCTTATAAACATTATAAATTAATTACTTATGACATACAACAAATTAAAAAGAATGCTTGAAGAATGCAGTAAATGCAGACTGGTTTCGGGCTCATTAGGCCACTCATCAGTGTAAAATAGTGACCATCATCGACCTAAAGTCAATGATATTCCATAATTGAAAATCGGAATTATTTCAGAGTATTTCATTCCTCTTCCTAAGTTGGAACGAAACAACAAAACGTCACTCCATCTAGTGGACGGTCTGAAAGTGTGCCCGTTCCAAAATTGAAAGTCGACTCTTTCAGTTGTATTGCCAATTGCATATGCAGGAAATTTTCTGTGAACATTCCTGCACCGACGCCTGTCGGATATAATACAACGTCCTTCATGGTATTAGCCAGGGGAGTAGTTGTTTTCTGATAGGCGTCAGTCCATTTAACCTACTGTGTAGGTATATTCGAGACTGGCTTGAACGTTTAAAGTTCATTTATTTAGATTTATATTACTTGTGGTGAATTCGAATTTACACATTTACAGGAAATTGATCCTACTGAAAGTTGTCTTATTGTAGTTGGAATATCATTGCCGATGTTCGCAAATTAATTGTAATGAGTATTGCAGTTGTTCCTCATTTTTTGTGAGGTGATTGCTGTGTTCCTCAGTCAAAGCGACCCATCGTCCAGTTACATCATTGTAACTTCCAACACTTCCGAACACTCTTCACATGAATTATTTGTGCACCATGTAAAAACATCATCCTTTAAAAAGTCAGTCAACTCTTTTTGCAATCATGTTTCAAGATATTGTTAGGTAATTTCATACGGTCGACGCATTGGTATAGAACTTTTCCGATTTTGAATTGCCGCAACAATATTTTTCTTCACATCAACTGATACGTTATTATAGAAATATTTCTTCACATTCTTTGTATTTTTCCACACATCAACTAAAACGTTATTGTCAAATAATAAAATTGTGGCCAATTCTCCATCTGGAATGCCACAAGGGATCAATCATTTTCTGACAAGCTATAGTTATAGGGAAACCGGCGGATCTGTGTTTTCTGATTGAATCATTATTTAGCGCTTAGATAACTGAAGTTGAATTATACCATAGTTCGATATAATATACAATCACAAAAATACAAATTCAATGTAAATATTCCTTCTCTTGGGCTGAAAGATTAAATTGGTAACGGAATAAAAATAATTTCAAGCTGTAGATGGCCTTCGCATGATGCTTAGCACCAGGTCCTGCGAAAGAAAATTATTCTTCAGTAAAACAATGAAAAAATACTAAACATGAAAGAAAAAGCTTTTGAAAATCATTTCGAAGCTTGGACATCTGGAAAAAAACAACTAATCAATTGTAATTTAGGGATTGAAAAGTCCTTTGAGCAATTGATGATAAAAGTAACAATTTCAGCTTTTTGTCCAATTGAATATTTGCTATAGTCCCATGTCCCATTCAACTTTTATAATTATATCGATCACCTTCGTCCCAGAAATTTTTGAATCTAACGAACATTGGAACATTAGGACCAGTATCGTTTTCTAAAAAATAAATAATCAATTGTATGTTAAGGATTGGAAAGTCCTGATGGAAATAATAAATACCTTTGAGCAATTGTTAATGAAAATAATAATTCCAGATTTTTTCGTATCACAGTAATTGCTATAATTTCGTCTTCCATTCAACTTTTATAATTATATCAATCATCTGTGACCTAGAAATTTTTTAATCTAACGAATTTTGGAACATTAGGACCAGATGTCGTTTTCCAAAAAACTCCGAAAACCCCTCCGAAAGTCACCTCCAGTATATGATGATGACATGGAAGCCAAACTTATTTTTTGCCAAGTACTTTTTTGATAAAAACACAAATCCTTTTTTGTATATCTTAATCACAATAAGGTACAAAGGTGAAATCAAACATAAAAACTTTATAAAAATAATTCAATGACACATGTATCAGTATTTATAAGTTGCGTATCAAAACACATTGCTCTCACATATGGAGCAACTTTCCACCGATTCAGAATGTATAACAACTGAAGCTTTTCCGTTGACAGCTTTTGGAACTCCGAGAAGTTGATCAACAACAGAAACTGATAAAAGAGTCACAATACGGTACTCAGTTATTGAGTACATTGAGTACATTGAGAATTTTCTCATCCCAACATGTATCTAGAAACACATTAAAGACTTCTTTCTCCTGGATACATCAGATTTTCCACATCAATGTTCATCTCGCAGAGTGAACCTTTCATATATCTAGATACATCATCAGAAAATCAATAATCAATCTTTCATCACATAAAACTCATTATGATAACCCATCTCACAATTTTTCAATTATTGATGAACTTCACATAAGTCATTTTTCACCAGTTTTCTTCATATAATTCAATTCACAACCCAGATGTCAAATTAGTATTGAAGTGTAACCATATCCAAGTATTTGTTGATGTCAAATGTCACTTGAACTTGAATGTTGTTATTGATCGGTACTACATATGTAGTACTGTCAACCTGTCAACTGTCATTTGTCAACCTCAATTTTGATATTTTTACATGGTCGGCATTTTTCCTTTTCAATGGTTTTCAAAATGAAGTATCATTTTATGATGTGAAATATTGCTGAACATGCTAACAGCATGTGTATTAGGATTTCATACGCTTCACGGCAGGCCCTACACCTTCTGTCGGAAATCTCTATAACCATGAAGCAACTGCGGTAGACTGAGATGCTGAAGGCTCCATCCTGGCAGGCCTTGATGAAACCCTCAGTTTCTGTTATGTATTTTGCATAGAAATAAACACTTCCGGCTTACAACCAAACATATATTTCCTAGTTAAATTTTAAACAACAACTGAACTACGTCTTCCACGAGTTGGTATGAAAAATGTTTATATTTTTATACAGAACCAGATATCTAACACCTTCCTCTTTTAACAATTAAAGTAGAAAACTAATTACAATT